>CACRXP010000870.1:111959-148826 GCA_902702965.1 Spirometra erinaceieuropaei | reverse complement strand
TTACATCCGAACTAAGGAAGAAACCAGTCCAGTCGTGGAAATTAAGGTGTGTTAATAATTCGGTTCAGCGAGTTTATCGGAAATCACGGAAAAACGTGTACTTTGCGGACAACGTTTTGTCAGCCTCGAATTCCAATTTTTAGACAACTATGTCATGGTCTGAGCCCCCGAGTGGGCCTAGGGATGACACTGACGATGGCAAGCAGCCTCTACAGAAAATTAAGTCAAGTATACTTGAGCCTCGGGTGGGAAAATCGACAACCTGATTCCACATCCCAACATCCACAGCCTCAAGAAAGTCATCGAACTTTCTGGGGCCTGAAGGCGGAGACCAGCGGACTTCAGGGAGATTAAAGTCACCCGCAACCAGTTAATACTTAAGGCTTAAGTCGGCCGCAGCATGAAATGCCTGTGAGAGTAAGCGATCAAAATTGTCATTGGCGTTGGGAGGGCGATAGACGCAGCCAACGAGTAAGGAGAACTTATATTTTAGTGCAACCTGGAGCCAGCAGCTGCCTTCTACTGCGGAAAAGTGCCGGAGGTCACGCGGCAAAAATGTAAGTGTTTGCTTAACGTAGACGCAGCTGCCCCCACCACGGCTATCTTGGCGATCATTTCGAATGCAATTGTAGCCTAGAAGAGAGAGTTCGGAGTCAGCTACTGAGGCTGATGCCCACGTCTCAGTTACTAAAACAATATCAGGACAATGGACGAACACCTGAGTCTGAAGCAAAGGCATCTTATTAAGCAAGGATCTGGCATTTAAAACAAAAAGTTTGAAGGGAAAGGCTGTTAGTTTTTGAGGGAGGTGGGCAACATCGTCCAGTTCTCGGCTGCCCAGGGAGCAAACGGTCCGGATGCAACCATCCGGTTCTGCAAAAAATTTTGTAGCATCAAAAAATTCTGACGTGGATAAAAAAGGGGAGGACTTGGGGGAGGGAATGACGGGCAGGTAAACTGATAACTATTGTTAGCTAACTTATTTTCAGCTGGAAATCCGTGGGGCAGATACTGCAACGTATTCCCGCCGGGTCAAATCCGAGGATCGGATGAATTAACTGATTCAGTATGGACATTATCATGAGGAATAAATTGGTAAAACGGCCGTGGAGGAAACAAGTTAGGGGGTGGGGGACGCATTGTTTCCATTGGAACAAGAGGTCTATTAAACGGTGGGAAAATCGGCATATTCAGCCTAACTGCCTTGATAAGAGGGCTGGGGGGCAGTTGCGAACCCGCTACGTTTTGAGTCGGGGTATTTGAGGCACTGTTCGCCGATTGTGGAGGAAAACATTTTATACTGGTGCTGGATTTATTGGGTGTCCGAGTGGCTGAGACGGCAATTGGATTTGCCTTTGACTTAGACACATGCTTAGGCCTCAAAGCTGCGAAAGAAGTTTGAACTAAACATCCTCCGAAATTCGTTGGAGCACCCGAAAATTCTATATGGTTATATACGAAGTACCAAAAGGACTCAGGAGCTCATCCCTGCCCTCAGGTCTGCAGATGGAAAAGTGGAGATTGATGACCAGGTTAAAGCGTCCCTCCTTTCCGACTTCTTTCAGTCCGTCTTCACCCGAGAACCTAGTGCTATATTTGCCCATCCATCCATTCGCCAACCAACCTCTCCTCCCAGTACCCTTCCCCATCCTATCCCCTCCCTACCCTCCCTAACCGAGGAACCACTCTTTTCATCTACCATTGTTAGGGCCGAGCTACTCCGACTGAAACCTGCCAAATCGCCTGGCCCAGATAGAATTCCTGCCCTAGCAATTCGAGAACTTGCTAATGAACTGTGCAAACCCTTATCCGCAATATTTCAAAAGTCATTTGAAGACGGCGAGCTCCCGGAAGAATGGAAGTGCGCACTCATTACTCCGATCCATAAAGGAGGCTCAAGACTTGACTGCGGAAATTATCGTCCTGTCAGTCTTACTTGCATCGCGTGTAAAATAATGGAACGCATTATCAAAAGACACTTGATGAAATACCTGGAACAGAACAAAATATTGTGCGATGCCCAGCACGGCTTTCGTCCAGGGCGCTCCTGCCTAACGAGTGTTCTTTACTCGCACGAGAAATGGACACGAGCTACCGATAAGGGTTTTCCAGTAGATGTCATATTTTTTGACTTGAAGAAGGCCTTTGACAGTGTCCCACACAGGCTTCTTTTACAAAAGATCTGGGATGTAGGGATTCAAGGGAGAATGTTTAAGTGGATCAGGAGTTTTCTGTCCTCCAGACTACAAAGAGTCGTCGTTAGTAATTCTACCTCGGAATGGGTAAAGGTGGAAAGTGGTGTCCCACAGGGTTCTGTCTTAGGCCCAGTACTCTTCCTGATTTATGTTAATGAATGCATCAGCGAAGTGAATTGCGAGGCTCTCATGTTCGCGGATGACATAAAAATATGGAGTGAAGTCAAATGCGATGATGACGCAGAGAAGTTGCAGTCGAACATCAACAAACTGTGTGCTTGGTCGAACAGATGGCTTTTGAAGTTTAACGTGTCCAAATGCGTGGTTTTGCACCTGAACACCGGCCGCAATCCCTCTCCCAAACACCAGTACTATATTGACGGGATGAGGTTAGAAACTGTAAAAAGACACAGAGATCTGGGTGTATGGACGACCACAAATCTATCGCCATCAGAACACTGTAGAAAGATGGTCCAGAAGGCAACTAGTACTCTACACTGGATCAGACGTGCATTTAAAATATTTCCTCCCGAACTTTACGAAAGACTCTTTGGTGTCTTTGTAAGACCTCATCTAGAGTATGGAATGCCAGCAGTCTCACCATGGATGAGGAAGGATATCAACTTACTCGAACATGTGCAACGCAGAGCGACAAAGATGGTCGACGGTCTAAAGAATTTGTCTTATCAGGAGAGGCTGAATTTGCTTGGCCTATTCCCTCTTTCTTATAGACAAATAAACTGCAGTCTACTCTGGACGTTCCGGATTGTTCGCGGCCAGGGTTGCTCATTAAGAGCAGAGGACTTCTTTGAGTTCGCCCGTACAAACCAACTACGCGGCCATGCATACAAAGTCGGGAATGAGCGCACGCGTTTAGACCGACGAAAATTTTCATTCAGCCAGCGGGTTGTCAGGCCGTGGAACTCGCTTCCAAGCGACATGGTGACGGCTGACACAGTTTGTGTGTTTAAAAGAAAACTTGCTCGTCTAGTTTTCGACAGAAAGCGGCTTGTACAGCACAGCCAGTTTTGTAAAATCTGTCATATACAATCTTCCGCACTAATTTACAGTGACCCCATGCACTACCTTATGATTACGATTGAACTGTGACCCAGCCACATTTTCAATGCCTGTAATTTTATTTTATTTTTGAGTATGAATCTGCGAAAGCACTGTACATAAATAGGGTCATCAAGGGCTCTGCCTGTAACCCTTCAATATACATACATACATAAAAGCCTTTTTGAAGTCAAAGTACACGGCATCGACTGATATGCCCATGTCGATTGATGTCTTCCAGGTCTTCATGGATACTAGCAGGTTAGTGAGACAGGCTGATGCAAACTGAGCAAGTTGTTTTCTTCGTGGTGTCGCATCAGCTCCGTTTTTATAACTTTTTCCATCAACTTGCAACAGATGCTTGTGAGACTCACTGGTCTGAAATTATTTGGGGCTGTTCTCTCGCCACCTTTATATATTAGGCTTATATTTGCTTTCTTCCAGTCGGTAGGCAAAGCCCCGGTCTCCGTCGAAGTTCTGAAGATCCTGGATAACAGAGAGGCCAGTTGGTCTTGGAGTTCATTCAGGACTTTTGCGAACACGCCGTCCGGACCAGGGGATTTAGTGGGCTGTAGTTGACTGAAAGTTGTCCTTACCGTGTCTGTTGTAAAGTCCACCGTGATAATTGAATTGTTCGATTTGACAATTGGGGGTAAACTCCTTCATCAAAGGCCGGCTCCTCGGTATACACAGACGTGAAGAAGTCGGACAATAGATTTGTCTTATCTGAGTTGTCGGACAACGTATTTCCCTGGCGATCTTTTAGGCAGGGAATGCAGCCCGGTTGCGTTTTGCCTTATTCACGTATCCAAAGAATTTTTTGAATTTTGCGGGATATTTTTAGAAGTTTTAACTCAAATTGTGCCCGTTCCCTCCTCAACAGATTCCGACATACATTCCACTGTTTTATGAAGTCAGCGAAATGCTCTGGTTGCTGACATCTGGCATAATTTTTCCAAAGTCTCCTTTTCAATTTAAAGTTCTTCTTTATTTCTGACGTCACTCACTGTGGTCGGGAAGTGCGCAGCTTCCTCTTCAGTGGGCAACAGTTCTCTACCAAGTTTTGCATTATGTTCTTGAAGAAGAGCCAATCGCTTTCTGCGTCAGGTCCTTGTGCTGTATTCCAGTTCACTTTCTGTAACAGGTTTTTCATTCGGGTATATTTCCCTTTCCATACATTTCTTTCCTCAGCACCTCGAATTTCGGGAACAGAAAAATGACTATACTCCCAACCAAGAACGCAGTGGTCACTTCGGCCAAGGGGCGTGTGCGATTCAAATCCGAGAATGCAAATATCATCCCTAGTGATAATGAGGTCCAAACAACTGGACTGCTGTCCAACTCTTAATCGAGTGTCCACTTTAACATGTTGGGTAAGGAATTCATTTACGATCAATTGCATAAATTTCTGTTCGAAGGAGTTTTCTGATCGCGTGCAATGCATCAAATCCCACTCTATGTCTGGACAGTTGAAGTCACCAAGAAGCATTATGTGTTTGCTTTGACAAATTTCTTTTATTTCGGTGATAAGTGCATCGTCCGCATCCGTCCGCTGGCTTGGCGGTCTGTAAACCAGGGCCATATGGAGGCTTGGACGGTTTGGCACCTTCAAGCAAAAATTGAGTATTTCACAATCAATGTGCCGAAAATGGGAAGACTCAACCCTGACGTAGTCGATGTCATTTCGTATAAATATCGCAATCCCCCCACCCTTTCGTTCGTTTCGGTCCATTCGGCGAATCTGGAAACCATCAAGCATAACTTCCGAGTCTTCTATCTGCGCATTTAACCATGTTTCTGTTAAAGCAAACAAGTCAGGTTTGAAATGGGCCACAGTGAGTTTTATTTCATCCAATTTGTTGAATAAACTCTGCATAGTTGTGTACATCATTTTTATATTATTCGGTTGTTTAGATCTCTGGAAATTGTTTGCTAGTGCTTCTGAGTGATAGCTACTATTGCATATTTCGCCTGGCGTACCAAGTCCACTAGTCGATTTTGAATTTACTGAAGTTTGTCGGGACCGAGCGCCGGTGCTTTAAACGTCAATGTCACCGGATGATTCCACAAAAAGGAACGCTCTATTTTCACAATTTTTTTGTTTGCTATTTTCAGATTCACTTCGCCCTCGCTCTGACGTTTTCTCAGTTCCGCTACCAGCGCCCTTATTTTTATTCGTTCGATTGGGTGATATTCCGGCTGAAAAAAACACTCCACGATGGTTGTTGCGAAGCCTGGGCTTTCGTGACAAGATGAGATTTGCTTGCTGTTCGTTTCCCTATACGACTTTTAGTGGTGTCGGCCACACTTTGTCTGGGTTGCTTTTAACTAAAGGTCCCAAATAGAAGACCTTTTGGATTTTGACTACCTTATCGGGTTCTTGCGTGTCATTGAGTAATTTTTGGAATGTCAACGGATCATGTTACACCCTCGCTTTCGGGGTGTGACCAGGTGATTCAGGAACTCCTTGCACTACCACACAGCGTGATCTCTCGGGGAGAAAAATGGGGGTTGTATCCTGCCCTCTTTTGCTGGCGGTAGATTTAGTCTCAGACTATGGGACTGCCTTTATGGCTGTATCCAGATCAGTTAATAAGTTGCTCGCGTCCGTGATATATGCTGTAACGTCTTTATTTGGCTGCCTCACCGGACTTTTTGCATTATAGCTTGGTGCACATGTGAAGGGCGAGCTGCTAGCGCTCATTGTTTGCGCACGTAAGTCCATACGATTACTTTCTACAGGTTTTTTCGGGTTTGTCGATCTTTGTTTTTTGTTGGTGCAGACGGACTCTGCATGATCCAGCTTTGTCAAATTTATGGAAATGCGAGCGCCAGTTTCATATCTGGCTGTCGTATTTTTATTGCTGTCCATTTCGGTTGAGTTCGAAGACTTGTCTAGTGACTTCGTGCGTTGCCTCTTGTTTCGCTGAAAGCGACGTCTATAACCTTTGACCGGTTTCATTTTCAGTTTATTAAGGGAAATATAGGCGAGCGCCTTTAAACTCCCTATTGGTTACAAGTCGGCGGAGAAAACATTGATAGTGCGAAGGAGAAAAAGGGGTTTTGTACATAATCGCTGACAGTTAGTCAAAAAGAGTAATTAATAACGGTTACTAACAAGTTACAAGTAGTATAAACAAGTTTAAGTTGGTGCCGGTTATGTGAGTGGATGCACGGCTGGTAACTGGGAGGCTTGATGCGCGTCAAGTCTAAACTTAAAGGAATTCACACAGGAGGAGGTTGCAACTTCGGTGGGTAGGGCATTTCACGCTGCAACCACTATGTGACTGAAAAAGAACTTTCTCCCATTGATTCTTGCTTTCCCGGCGCGTAGTTTTAGGGGATGACCGCGCAAATTGGGCGTGTAAGCTTGTGTGAAATAACCAGTGGGATCTAAACAACAGTCTAGGCCGTTGATAATGCGAAATGCAAGTATAAGGTCACCACGTAATTGCCTGCAGGAAAGTGGAAACAGGTTGAGAGTTGACAGTCGAGATTCGTAAGACAGCGCTCCCAGACCTTTTATCATTTTGGTCGCTCGTCTCTGGATCTTCTCCAAAACGGTAGAGTCCTTGGCAGTCCAAGGTCTCCACGCCTGCATGGCGTATTCTAGATGAGGCCTCACGTAGGTGCCAAATATTTTTGAAAAGCTGTCTGGATCTAATCCTATAAATGCTCGCTTAATGAGTTGCAGTGTAGCCATAGCCGATTTAGCCGCCTTCGCGCAGTGCAGTGTTGGTTTGAGTGAAGATGTAATCCAAACACCCAAGTCCTTCTGACTGTCAACCTGTTGCAGTGGTGTGCCCTCTAGAAAGTAAGTCCTGGGGCTGGAGGTTCTGAAGCTGCCTAGTTGAAGAAAGTTGCACTTGCTTTTATTGAAGGGCATAAGCCAGCGCTTCGACCAGTCCTCGAGCCTGTTCAGGTTTGATTGCAGGTGGTCTGCGTCTGCCGCATTGTGAATAACTTTCCACAATTTAATGTCGTCGGCAAACAGGATGGTATCACAGTCTAAGTCCCTGACGCAGTCATTTATGAAAACGAGGAATAACGTGGGACCTAGGACTGAGCCCTGTGGGACGCCACTCACCACGCTTACCTCTGAGGACTGTTGACGCCCGACCTACACTCTTTGGGACCGTCCAGCCAAAAAGCTCTGGATTCATACAAGAAGGCGTCCACGAATTCCAGCGTTGCGCAGTTTGTGCAAGAGACGTTGGTGGGGAACGCTGTCGAAGGCCTTTTTGAAATCGATGTAGATGGCGTGCACCACACTACCTTCATCGCGTGCTCTGGTCCAGCGTTCGAGCGTAAAGAGCAGATTCATGAGGCAGGACCTACCACTTCGAAAGTCGTGTTGTGCATCAGAGAGGAGGTGGTGCTGCTCGAGGAACTGCATCAAGGCCTTCTTAATGATCTTCTCCATGATTTTGCAACAGATGGAGGTAAGGCTCACTGGCCTGTAGTTATTCGCAGACTCACGACTTCCGCTCTTAAAAAGCGGAGTGATGGTAGCGGACTTCCAGTCAGAGGGTAGGCATCCAGTAAGAAATAATGTTTGGAAGATCAGGGCTTATGGCTTGGACATTTTGGGAGCTAGCTCCTTCAGCAGCTTGGCGGGGATTGCATCAGGGCCTGGGGAGTTCGATTCTTTCAGATTAAGTAACTCGTTCCGAACAGTTGCTTCGGTGAAGAATACGGCTTCAAGGGTAGGCTTTTCTTCGTCTTCACACATGGGGGAGAGAAAATCAGGTTCACTTGTCACGACGGACCGGAAAAACTGAGAGAGGTGTTCAGCCTTATCCTTGTCATCGGAGATTTCCATTCCCTCGGCTGTTCGCAGCAGTGGGATGGGGTCTTTGTTCCGCGTGCTCTGTCTTATGTAGCTGTAGAGGACTTTGGGATTAACCCTGGCACGGTTGAGAAGATCCTTTTCAAAGGCTTTCCGATCTCTAGCGATGAGAACTTTGACCCGATTTCTCTGAGACTTATAACTGCTTAGGGATTTTGGCGTCCGGTCAGTCAGGGATCTTTTCCACAGCTTCCTCTTCTTGTTAACCTCCTTCTTTAAGGACGGAGTCAGCCAGCGGGGTCTATTTGTTAGTCTTCTGTGCATGACTGGGCAATGGTTGGAGATGAGGTTGTGGACTATCTCTTTGAACTGACACCAAACCTCTTCGACATCGCCGGATAGAGTGGATGCCCAGTCGATAGGACTTAGATCCCTTCTCATCTGTTCGAAATCTCCGCGCCAGATATTGGGTCGGGAATCGAGCGGTTGTGCAGGCAGGGAGAATAAGGTGTATTCCCACATGAGAACTACATGGTCACTCTGACCCAACGGGGGGAGGCAATTAACAACGTCGATATTGTCAGAGGACTTGGTGAACACCAGATCAAGGCAATTCATTTGCTGGCCCTCTCGAACTCTCGTTGGAAACATTACGTGTTGGGTTAGAAGCAGACTGTCGGAGGTACGCACTAACTGCTGGTCGAATGCTGCTTCAGAGCAGTCGGCTGAGGCCGAGCTCCAGTTTATGTGAGGTGCATTAAAATCACCGACGATGAGAGTAGCCGGTCGCATTGAAAATAGCCTAAGCTCCTCCAGCAGTTGGGCATCAGCTTCAGGGTCATTTCTCGGGGGGCGATATACTGTCAAGATATCGAGGCTTTGAGAGCCCGGTGCCCTTATGGTCAGCCACAACGCTTCCGTACTGCAAGTTAATTGAGCAGTTTTTCTGAAACGTATAAGCCATTTTTAACAAATGTTACTATGCCTCCACCGCTCCTGTTTTGTCTGTCTCTGCGGAACAGTTGAAATCCAAGGAGCATGAGTTGTCTATCATCAATCTGTTCTGTTTCTGTTATTGAGATAACGTCTGTGTGGAGGTCATGGGTAAGGATACGAAGTTCATCCAGTTTAGAAAGTACACTTTGCGCGTTGGTATACATGAATATGAGTTTCGAGTTCATGCGTAATTTTTTATCAACCCCGACACAAGCTACCGTGCTACCTGTGCGGTCATTCGGATCGGCTTGATCCAGAGGGGGGCGGAATGTCGTTTGACTATCCGGTCGTTGTAGATTGTCAAGCCTTTTTCTCCGTTGGTTTGTCATGTTCTCAATTCTAGGACAAGTTCGCGGCGTTTCATTCTCTCGGCAAGTGAGTAGTCCGGCTGAAAAAACACTCCTTTATGGGAATTTTTCAGTCGAAAACGTCTGGAAAGGATTAGTTTCGCCTGCTCATTGCTACCTAGGACATGTTTCAGGGGTCTTGGTCGTGTCTGTGGAGCGGCGGTTGTACGGCTACCAAGACGAAACGCCTTTACGACTGTGACATCTTCTGTTGGTTGCAGCATTTCATTTAGGAGTTTCTGGAATTGCTCTAAGTCAGCAGCGACTCGTTCCCTGGGGGCACTGGCGGTGGACTCTGGCAGGCCCTGAATTATGATGCAGTGATCCTTGTTAAGCATTCCTCTGTGTTCTGCGGTTTGGACGTCGTTGACCGGTCCTTTGCCCTCGTCTAAGTGGACTGGCGAAAAGGAAGGGGCTGTCATACTGGTATTTATGTCCCCGTTAATTTCGTCCGCGGATCTTGTTGAGGTATCTTGAATAGCTGCACGATGGGGTTGATCGGCACTGCCTCCCATCAGAGGGCTCTGAAGAGAGCTTGACCCCCATGAATTAGAGGCTTCCTCGGCTCGGTTCTCAACTCTGTTGACATGGGAATTCGCGGTGGCAGCTAATTCCACCGTGGGTCCATAACCATATGTCATTGCGCTAATTGATAAGCCCTCTAAGTTCGGCTCCGGAAATGAGCACATTGTATGGGGATGTCTACGGTTGGGCGTCAACTGCTCCTTTCCTTCCACTTCCGCTGGCACATTTACGGTCGTTTCGTTTTTCAACTGCTTTTCGCACAAGACCGATATGCTTTCTTTCGTATTCTAGCGACTTTTCCCCGTGGTGTTAGGTGTAGTCTTCTTCTTATTCTTTTTTTCATCGGATGCCACTATTTGCCCACTAACAGCAGTTGTCTTATTCACCACATGACTGCTTTCTGGGGATTCTTTACACTGGATGGCTCTCGCTCTACTCTGAGTTAACCTCTGCGTAGATAACCCCGGGCGGGCCTCTGAAGAAACAGTTTTGTGTATAAGTTCCTTCAGATTTCTTACTTCTTCCTCTAGTTGATGCATCTTGTAGGCTATCGTTTGACAACCATTACAAGAATATCCTACGAGATCCTGTGGTGACAAATAAACAAAGCTTTTAGCTGTGTGCTCCGGTCGTGCGGCGATAGTGCAGGGGTTAGCGGAGCTGGCTCTAACTCTTTAGGTCCCCGGTTCGAACCCCAAGTGCGCGTTACTTTGAAACACAGGTGCGGACTCCAAAATTCTGGATAACTTTTCTATATACACAAAGAGCGCAGGTTTAAGTATGAAGAAAAGGCTTTTATGACGATCTTTCGGTAGAAAGTAACTTCATATGGTATGATCGAGAAGCTTCCGGGGGCAGAAATTTAGACAAATACTTTGAGACGATGATGAAACAATGACTAATAGTGGAAAAGAGACTCAGCCTTTGTAGAAGCCTCGGGTGTGTTGTTCTGCAGATAATCCGTCTGTCTGGGCTTGCAAGTTGTAGAAACGAGCACGGCCGAAATCGGAGTACTGGGAATGTGCTGCAGAAGACTAGTTGGGAGGAAGATATTGATGAGTCGAGTTTGGGTCTTAATTCCGTCTTAAGTTACGCTCTAAGAGCGTACAGTAAGTCGAATTCTCGAAGAAACTAAATTCCGAGAGAGGACGAAAATTTGAAACCAAATTCGAAGCGCGCGGTTTCTTGAGGTTCGTGTGGTCCGGCTCATTGATGTTTTCCATGTCCTTTGTATTGTGTTCAGGGGGTTTAATTTTGTTATACTCAAGAAGTGACGCTATTATTTCAGTGAGGAGGTCGACGTCTACATCTAGTTTCGAAACTCTGATGGTGAGTTCTCGACATCCATCACATCGTGTCCACATGTAGGTATCTAGTTTGTTTGTGGCTGACATCGGCAGTGAACTGCGTTCTTCAGGGTTGGTGGCCGGTGGCCCATCACGTCCAGCTGAGAACCAGTTGAGTATTTCCGGCAAATTTTAATTCGTTTGGACTAACCTCAACTGCAGGAAAGAAATTGGCGACAGATATTATCCGACACCATGCAGCCCCTCCCTTCTTGACGGTCAAACGTTTGTCGCCAGCAGTTTTTTTGCTCCTGAACACTCCAAACCATAAAAACCATCAAATATATTTTTATTCCTTTCCTACATGAGCTTTTTTCACTGCTGGCCGGATTTTTGTTTAACGCTTCACTGACAATGCCTGTAAACTGGTATTAAATAAAAATATTATTATAACAATTATTATTAGAAATCATTTTAAAAGTGCAAGTAACCTCCGCTTTCACGTATCCCATTACTGGCGATATCTTCATCCGTCACTGAGGCTCTCTGGAAACCACAATCTGGAGTTTAAGAAAGCAGCTAACACGGTTTAGTTCAGATTCCTACGAATACCAACTCCATCGTGCTTCCGAAGTTAATCTTCTGTCGACGAAGTGCTCGATAACCGGCAGAAAGCGAAGACGCCTTAGAACCCGTCTGTGAAGACTTAGTCGTTCTTTGCTTCCAATTGACGTTTTATACTGAATTCCGTTTAGAAAATAGATTTACTTTGTGCTCAGTAAAGTAGCCAATTAGCAATTGAAGACGCCCAATATAAATTAATACAATCTCAAAGATATCTTTCTAGCATGGGAATACAAATGTCCATGACCCTACTATATGTGTCAAAAGTTCGCCACACTCGGGATTCGAACCACGGACCACTTGTGCAAGAACTGACGCCCTTAGCCGCCCGGCGACGTCCGCATGGTGCGATGCCCACGAAAATAATATATACTCAGGAAAAGGCGACCTATCACTTAATTGTAAACCGTTTTTTTATTTCCTGTGATAAAAATTTGCCGAAAATACTCAACTGGTTCTCAGCTGGACGTGATGGGCCACCGACCACCAACCCTGAAGAACGCAGTTCACTGCCGATGTCAGCCACAAACAAACTAGATACCTACATGTGGACACGCTGTGATGGATGTCGAGAACTCACCATCAGAGTTTCGAAACTAGATGTAGACGTCGACCTCCTCACTGAAATAATAGCGTCACTTCTTGAGTATAACAAAATTAAACCCCCTGAACACAATACAAAGGACATGGAAAACATCAATGAGCCGGACCACACGAACCTCAAGAGACCGGTAAAGGGTTATAGACTTCGCTTTCAGCGAAACAAGAGGCAACGCACGAAGTCACTAGACAAGTCTTCGGACTCAACCGAAATGGACAGCAATAAAAATACGACAGCCAGATATGAAACTGGCGCTCGCATTTCCATAAATTTGACAAAGCTGGATAATGCAGAGTCCGTCTGCACCAACAAAAAACAAAGATCGACAAACCCGAAAAAAACCTGTAGGAAGTAATCTTATGGACTTACGTGCGCTAACAATGTGCGCTAGCAGCTCGCCCTTCACATGTGCATCAAGCTATAATGCAAAAAGTCCGGTGAGGCAGCCAAATAAAGACGTTACAGCATATATCACGGACGCGAGCAACTTATTAACTGATCTGGATACAGCCATAAAGGCAGTCCCATAGTCTGAGACTAAATCTACCGCCAGCAAAAGAGGGCAGGATACAACCAACAGTTTTTTCCCGAGAGATAGTAAAATTGCTTTTATTTAATGCCATTTTACAGGCATTGTCAGGGAAGAGTTAAACTCAAATCCGGCCATCATTGAAAAAAGAGTCCTGTGGGAAAGAAATAAAAATACATTTGATGGTTTTTATGGTTTGGAGGTTTCAGGAGAAAAATAACTGCTGGCGACAAACTTATGACCGTCAAGAATGGGGGGCTGCAAGGTATCGGATAATATCTGTCGCCAATTTCTTACATGAAGTTGGGGCTAGTCCAAACAGAAACGCCGAAGAACAGCTGTCGCTGTTAGCCAAAGAAATTGTCCCTGGCGGAACCGGCCATAGTGGTCAGACACCACAAACGCCATCGCTACGGTACAGTCGATCTGAGGTTTCCTACCCAAAATTTGTGGGAGCTTTTCTGAATGCAAAAATCGAGTAATAGTTCTCTAAATAAAGGATAATTTTGCAGAGTTTTCACACTCCTGCGTAATTTATTCCAAATAGCAATTGCATTTACAGAAAAGAACCGACGATATTTAACAGTGCGTGCCAGAGGCAGAAATAAAAAGACCTCACGGTGACTGTTCCGTCGTGGGTGGATATGATGTCTTAGAGAGGTGAGCGGGTTAAATGTGTGATTATATAAGAGTTTAAATAGCAAAAATAGTCCCTTTTGTAATCTACGGAATCATAAAGGATCGAGGCCTGTAAGTCGGCAACGTTCTTGGTAAGACAAATGTCGGTGTTCCGGGGTTAAAATTCTCTTGGTAAAAAAGTGTTGAACGGATTCTATTTTCTTCCGCTCAGTAGCACGCATGAGGCTAAATGAAAACGAACAGTATTCCAGACCAGGTCTAACGTACATGTTGTAAAGGCGCATTCTAATATCCCTAGTTTTAAAGTTTCGGTGGGTAAACCCGGTCGTTCTACGTGCTTTGGAGACTATCAAGGCACAGTGCTCCGAAAGATTGAGACTTTTGGAGTATGATACGCCCAGATCCTAAATAACCCCAGGCACATTTATGGCGTGACCTTCAATTATTAGTTGAGGTTGACGGTCGTCGTCAACCATCATGACTGACCACTTATGCCAAGAAAGAGAAAGGCGCCATGTGCGGCACCACTGGGCGAAAGCCTGTAGATCGCTCTTTAGGAGCTCAAGTACGATGTCACGATCTGCCGGCTTACATCGATATGCAACTTTAAGATCGTCGGCATACATGAAAGGCTTACCATTCTGAAATAAATCGGGTACATCATTAACGAAAAGGCAAAATAAAAGCGGGCCGAGTACACTACCCTGAATGACTCCACTCCTCACACGTTTGGGCTTGGAGATGGTATTGGAAATCTTAACTCGTTGTGCGCGAGTGCCCAAATAAGAGGATATAAAATTCAAAAGTTTGCCACCTATTCCGAAAGAGGACAATTTCAAGAGGAGAAGAACATGGTCAACACGATCAAAAGCCTTAGTGAAATCGAGATACACTGTGTAAAGAGCAAAACCATGGTCCCTAGATTGGAGAACATAGTCAAAGAAAGAGAGTTGACAGGTGTCACAAGATCGAGCTTTGAGGAATCCATGCTGAGCAACACTCAGTAATTTGTTCGCTGTTAAGTGACACATCATCTTATCCTTGATCAATGTCTCTAACATCTTCAAAACTGCAGGGAGGGTGTTTATTGGCCGAAAGTCATCAAATGATGTAGATTTGCCGTGCTTAGGAATGGGCAAAATGTGTGATTCCTTCCACAAGGTAGGATAAGTTTCACTTTCAAGAGCGAGATCAAATTTCTTGCATAAGAGGGATGGAAAGATCGTGTTTGCATCGGCTTTTAAAATGCTTACAGGGACACCATCAGGGCCTGGACTATAAGATTGACGAAAACGCCTAATCGCAACAGTCACCCCCCACAGAGTGAAAGTTGTAGTTTCTCGAACTGCCCCGGTCAATGGCTGGATGGTCGGAAGCGGAGTGGTCGAGTCTTCAATAAACGTTTTGGACAGGAAATCATTGAAGCTATCCGCGGTTAACTGGGCATCAACTATGGGATTTCCGAGAGCGTCTCGGAGGATGGGATCCTGCGTCTTTCGGTGAGTTCGTATTTTTCTAGAGAAAAGTTACGTGATATTTGACGAATGGTTTTCGGTAAACTGGACATCTTCGGCTAGCTGTTTTTCTTCAGACAATCTCTTAGCCCGCTCAAAAATATCACAAATCAAGGACAGGACAGAAACGTCGTTCTGAAGATGGAATCGACGATAAAGTCTGCTCAATCTGCGACGAAAGGATAAGGGTAGGAAAACCTCATCCCCAACATTAATAATTTTCTTACGGGGGACACAACGAGAAATAAGCGGATCCAAAATTTCGTACAGATTTGCAGTGCAAAAATTTACATCCGAACTAAGGAAGAAACCAGTCCAGTCGTGGAAATTAAGGTGTGTTAATAATTCGGTTCAGCGAGTTTATCGGAAATCACGGAAAAACGTGTACTTTGCGGACAACGTTTTGTCAGCCTCGAATTCCAATTTTTAAACAACTATGTCTTGGTGTGAGCCCCCGAGCGGGCCAAGAGATGAAAAAGACGAAGGTATGCAGTCTCTACAAAAAATCAGGTCAAGTGTGCTTGATCCTCGGGTGGGAAAATCGACAACCTGAGTCCACATCCAAACATCCACAGCCTCAAGAAAGTCTTCGAACCTTCTGGGGCCCGAAGGCGGAGACTAGCGGACTTCGGGGAGATTAAAGTCACCCGCAACCAATGGGTACTTAAAGCTTGAGTCGGCCGCAGCATGAAATGCCTGTGAGAGTAAACGATCAAAATTGCCATTAGCGTTGGGAGAGCGATAGGCGCAGCCAACGAGTAAAGAGAACTTATTTTTTAGGGCAACCTGGAGCCAGCAGCTGCCTTCTACAGCGGAAAAATGCGGGATGTCTAGCGTCAAAAATGTAAGTTTTTGCTTAACGTAGACGCAGCTGACCCCACCACGGCTGTATTGGCGATAATTTCGAACGCAATTATAGCCTAGAAGCGAGAGTTCGGAGTCAGCTACGGAATCGGACGCCTCAGTTACGAAAAACAATCAGTTACTAAAACAATATCTGGACAATGGAAGAACGCCAAAGTCTGAAGCAAAGACATCTTATTAAGCAAGGATCTGGCATTTAAAACAAAAGTTTGCCGGGAAAGGCTTTTTGTTTCTGAGGGAGGTGGCTTACATCGTCCAGTTCTGGGCTGCCCACGGAGCAAACGCTCCGGATGTAACCATCCGGTTCTGCAAAATATTTTGTGGCATCAAAAAATTCTGACGTGGATAAAAAAGGGGTAGGACTTGGGGGAGGGAATGACGGGCAGGTAAACTGGTCACCATTGTTAGCTAACTTATTTTCAGCTGGAAATCCACGGACCAGATACTGCAACACATTGCAGCCGGAACAGAAGTGAGGACCGGATGAGTTAACTGATCCAGTATGGACATTAGGATGAGAAATACATTGGTAAACCCGTCGTGGAGGAAACAAGTTATGGGGTGGGGGACGCATTGCTTCCATTGGAGCAAGAATTCTATTAAACGGCGGGAAAATCGGCATATTCGGCCTAACTGCCTCGATATGAGGGCTGGGGACAGTTGGGAACACGCTACGTTTTGAGTTGGAGTGTTTGAGGCACTGTTAGCCGATGGTGGAGGAAAGGATTGTATAATGGTGCTGGATTTTTCGGTTGTCCGAGAAAACGTTCCATGTCATTTAACAAGCGGATTTTGGCGAAGTGGACCGCTTCGGCCAGCTATTTTTCTTCGGATAGTTCGCAATTCCATTCAAGCATGTGTCTGTTAGAGGGTTGAACGGAAACTACGCAAGTAGCGTGGCGAAAATAGCTAACTGTTCACTCAATTCTCGGTGATGTCCGCTATGCCCGTCTTCCTGGGATTCTTAAGGTTCTGTATAAACGACAATTTCGATCCCTCTGTGATCCGGGAATGCCATCAAATACTTAGCGCAGCAGAGCACAATAAAGACAATTAACTGCCTGTACAATGTGAGATCTGATGAACATACAGTGGGATGTGTGTTTGCCGAAACGCCTGTCTATGAACATGTACACAAACTGTCCTTGTTAACGTGATTCCACGATGATGTACATTAGAAGTATTTTTAGGCACATTACTGCACATAAACCCAGAGTTTTGCTTACCTTGTGAGCACCTGCGGGCCCATCAACGGGGACACAAATCACGACCTACGCTTATAAAATGATGGAGATGTCGGAAAGCCAACCGCTTGCAACAGTAATTGTGCACTTTTACAAAATGTTAAAATAATAAAATAAAGCATGATAATCAAGCGATTGTTTAACTGTGAGGTAAGGACACATATGTAGGTGGTTATGCTATGATGACTACTGATGGGCCAACGGCAAGTGACAACGGTTCAGAATTAGATACTACAATGATGCGCCTTTGCTGCCCCCGTCGTCGACCAGTAATGTGATTTCACACGCATATGAGGCCCATTCCTTTCTTACTAAGATTAATTTTAATTGACAGGCGTTCGTTGTAATCTATTGTGTAATCCACTTCCCTTTGTGTTGTTGGTTGCGCAGACTAGGATGTGAGGCCGGGGTTGGATTGCCAAAACTGCCTATGCGGTTACACTGTGATGGAAAATTCACCATGACTATTGCCTTATCATAGTTATCTTTCAATGCTTTTATCCTAACTTATTGTAGAAATCGAGAAAGCCATCCCGGCCGAGGCCACGGAAGAGGACGCCTGATTTGACAACAACTTCACTTCCGGTTTCCCCGTGGCGTGTGCGGTTGGATCCTCTGGCTGCCTGCTGGTGTTCGACTTTTCCTCCCCTTGAGTACCTTTGTGTCTCGCTCCTTTCACTCTCCCGGTACTTCCGTTCCCTAATAAACTTCTCTCCTCTTCGAAGAGATCTTCTCATTTAGAACGGTGTTATACCCGCTTGCTTGCTAGAACCCAAGCTAACAAAGGAGGAAATATTCGCAACCGCAACAGCAAAAACGATTAGGAGAGTAATGTAAAATACAGAGGCAAAGGAAAATCTAATACGCACGATATGGAAATAAATGAAAAGGATTACAGAAAGAAAGGGTAAACCGTTCGTATAAATATGGAAATCACAATACATTAATCACGGCGGTCCTCCTCGTCCGAGCAATTGATCAATATTCTAATACTTGCCCAACCATAAACTTACCTCAAGTCATTAAACAAATCATAGGACTAATTCAAGCAGTAAGCTTAATCATGCACCTCGCATCCACCAGGCCCTAACAATAAACCTAAACCATTAACCTAACCACAAACCCAGACCTAACCCTGACCCCAAACATAATCCCGACACTTAATCTAACGTCAACCTAACCCTATGACCAAACCCTAATCCTGAGCCTAAATACTGACCCTTACACCAATCTTAACGCCGACCGTAGCCAAAATCCCTATTTCCTAACTCTAACCCCAATCATAACCCTAACCCCAACTCTAACCCCGACCATATCCCTAACTCTAACCAAACCGTATGACTAACCCCAGCAGTACACTCTATCATGAACCAAACTCCGTCAAACCCTAGCCCTAATCCGTGACTTAATCCCAAACTCAACTCTCACAATAATTCTACGCTAACGGAGTTGGAAATTCGTGTGAATTAGCCGGTTTGTAATTGTAATAGCCAGCTCTGGAAAAGGAAGTCAGAAATATTCACAGAATGCCCACGGACAAAACCAACTAATCACCGGATAGGCATCGGTGACCAATCGGGAGCGCGTCGACACCGGCGACCCTACAAGATTTCACCCGCTACCACGCCAGCGCAAACGACTATTTTTGAGTTTCTCGGTGATTTGCTTTGATCAGCTACTAACAGGCCACCCGTGATCTACCCTTTCCATGGCAGTGCACACATTAGGCCTTCTTGTTGTCCTTAGTGTCGTATATGTGTCATGGAATCCAACAGTCATCTTTCACTGGCATCCAATCCTCATGACCTTTGGAGTTTTCGTTCCCATCCTCCAAGGGGTTATTATATATAACTCGGACAGCTCACTGCTACCTTCTTCTCATCCGAAGAAAAAGGTGCGTTCTTTTTTAAGATAGAATGTGCTTGGCCGTCATATGCTGGAACTTTTCCTGTGCTTAATCCATTTTTCGCAAAGTTTACTGACACTCCTTTTTGATTTTACCTCTTTCCGAGTATTCGGTGTTTTTTTTGTAGTTCGCGTTCCACTGGTGCCTTGAGGCTGTCGGTCTACTCTTAATTACGTGCGGATTCCTGATCGCTGTTTACGTGAAGACTGTGAATGGCAAGCCGCACTTTGCAACGTGGCATGGACTTTTGGGTCTGGTGTTTCTGATTTGGGGCTTTGTACAAGCAACATGCGGTGCTCTACATTCACTTTCCTTATTGCGGCGTTTTATTCGGCCTGCTGGCTCGCGTCTCCTGCATGTGCTCTCAGGAGGTTTCTTTTTTACCTTTGCTTCCTTTGTGTGTGCGCTGGGGCTGAGATCAAACTGGTTCGAGAACGCAGTAGTTAATGCGTTCAGTGATCGTGGAATACAGCTCCTGTTTATCTATATCACTAACTTTTTTATGATTTTGGTCTGTGTTATTGTACTAAAACAGGTGCACGAAAAATATCTACTTCAGTACCTTTTCCCCCGGCGTCCTATGGAAACAGTAAAGACACAGACAAATGCTTCAAAATCCACGAGGTCCCATTCGGAAACAAAGCCAAATAGGAGAGCCAAGAAATCACCCTCGCGGTCTTAAATGCTGTCTCAAAACTTACTGCATTTCACTGCGTTTTGCCAATTGGGTTTGTGCCCGACATCGTGCAATATTTGTTTGAAAACGTACTTTTTCTGCTTAGTTATTCTTAATAAATGCTTTATCTTAAGTGTAGAATTTTATTCCCGTTTTTCGAAGTCACATCTTGTCTGCTTTTCGTGGGTAAAGTCTTTAAGCTAATGAGAGTTACATTATTGTAGGTGGAGCACGGTTTTATTATTTTTTGGGATAGAAGCTATGTGAAACCACGGCGCTGGAATTTTTGCAGGGTTCTTCAGAACTGTATGTCCTCAAATATATATCAGTTCACTACCTTTAAAGGTTACCAAGGACGTAGAGCACCATACGTGATAGTCCGCCAAGGGTGCTATCACCATCATATTTTCGCTTATATCTCTAATAACACGTAGGCTCCGTCTAGCTAGGTAGAAACGCTTGCCCCCAAGAAAGTGTATTGACTAATTAGATGCATAGAATAGTTGGAGTTTTTTGTTAACGTGATACCGTCGTTCTTTGAGTGAACCGTGCCTTCGTTTAACAGCCGTTGAGGTTCATTATCAGGAAGACAGCTTTGTTGCGTAGGAAGTTCCATTTCTTTCATCCATTTGTATGACGAAGTGGTTGGTAGGGTCTGATTGGCTCACATACCTTGCAATGCTTAGCCACTCGGTCTTCCAGCTGACAACTTACCTTCTGTCACCGGTGTCTGATCAGCACCACATGAGTCGGTCACTTCGGTCAGGTTAGCAACGACGAAGCTCACATCGGCCTTGAAAAGTCAGTTTTCTATTTCGTCAGCTCGTCGGGTAACTAACCTTCCTCTCCAAACAAATCACTTTCCACGACTATGTGCAAGGCCTCGTTAGGTTTAACATAAGTCATCTGGGGAAGGAAACATAGGAATCAGTGCACCAGGCTCTTGGAATCGGTGTGATGTATTAAACCCCACTGGTCCGGGGCTTCCTTGTTCTCTTTCTCGGTAGTTAGAAACGCCGGTGGTTGACCAGTCTCTTCTGTTTTGTTCAGTAAACGGTCATGGATCCGTTTTGAGCCTTCAATCTCTAACGGCAAGTGTCCATCAGATGTTTCAGAGTTTCCTTGGGCATTTGTCAAACTTTGAAAAAATTTCAACTGGGTAGTCAACCACTGCGTTCATGGTAAAACTGTTCTTGCAACCAAGGCGGGGCATTGCGTATTATGTTGTCCGTGATTTTTAGCGTTTGCCAATCATTTTGTTCTATCAACTCACGGTTATTTTTGCACGGCTGCGATCATGCCTGATCTAGCCGGCCTCAATGATATCTCAAACTGTATCTCTCCGCGCGTACTGATCCGCGACAGCATATCTGTACAGTTCAAGCCATTTTCGTCGCCAACGACGGAGACCGATTACCTAAGGCCCGTGAACCAATTCCATGTCCTGACAAACAGTGTCAAGACAGGTTTTGAGTTGACCCCCTCATCGACGCCACCAATAGGGTAACGGTGCCGGATCGAGAGTAGTAACACTGAGCTTCTAAGGTGAACGATGAAGAACATGCCTAAACCACCTCAGTTGTCTTTCTTGGATGGCCTGGGTTATCCTTGCGATGTTGTCGCAGCGAGCGCGGACTGTCTCATTTGAGACGAGGTCGGTGTACTTCACTCGAAGGACGGCTCTCAAGCAGTAGTGGTCAAATACCTCCAGTTTTCCCTCGTCCCCCACGCTTACAGCTCAGCATTCACAGCCATGCCGAAGGGCAGAATGGACAGATGCACGTTACACGCGAATCTTACTGGTGATGAAGAAGTCGCGTCAGATCCACAGGCTTTTTCTAAGACTTGAGAAAACCCGTCGGACAGCATCAGTTCGAGCGACAATGTCATCCTTACTCTGGCCATTCAGCAGCAGCCACTCCCCGAGGTATTTAGAACTCTTTTAAAGAAGACGAAGGCACGATCAGTGGGACAGTATTTTTGTTGGCCTGAGCTTTCGAACTCGAACTGGAGTCCATCATCAGAGACTACTCGAGTGCAGCAAATTGTGAACATTTATATCGTCGTTCCATGCGGAGGGGGGCTACGTCTGGTTTGTGCCGCCTGTTCCACGATGGTCCCCCGGCGTGGTGACGCCGTTTGTACTTCGCGATGTGTGCTGTGCAACCTGGCTGCGGGGGCGGAGTGCGTGATAACGCGCAGGCAAATCGCTGTGTCTATTAGTAGAGTTGGTGTCCGACACCCACGCCTCCAACAGTTCTCGTCCCGTCTTGTTGCCGGCTCGCGCCAATATCCGCGTGTTGGCGAAGTCGAACTCATGGCCTTCCCCCAGCGTGTGAGTGGCGAATTGAGATAATGGGTCGCCTCTTCGAACGGCCCGTTTGTGCTCAAGTATAGCGAGCTGAGACGTCGTCCTGTCTGGTCTATGCAGTGGCAAGGACAGTTTTGGCACGGGATTCGATAGACTACGCCCTACTGTTCACCCGCGTCCAGCCGATCCCTCATTTTCATGATCCTGCTACGCATGGTAGCTGCCGGATGATGAGCGATGCCCACGCCTAGCTCTGACGCAATGCGTGCTGTAGCTTCGGACACATTCCTTATGTACGGTAGGGAGTACCAAATTGTTGGTGTCTCTCTTCCGTTTGTCCGTCGTGGGTGCGTGCGTATGCAGCGACTGATAAAACTATTTGGGTAGCCGTTCTTTGTTAATTGGTCCCGGAAATGCCGTAGTTCTTGCATCCTTCCTTCGGGTTCGCTACTGTGCGTTTTTACCCGGTTGAAAAGCGCCCTCACACAGCCCGCTTGTGCACCAATGGGTGGTTGCTGAGGTCCTGGGTTGTATTTGTCGCCTTTCTGTACACTGTAGTGCTGAGTTTACCGTCGGGTGTGCGCGTGACGAGCACGTCAAGGAAGGGTACTTCCTCGCCCCCTCGTCTTCTCTTGTAGACTGAATGTCGGGGAATATGCTGTTAAGCAAAGCTTGAAAACCCGATAGCTTGTCCTTTTCAATAATGACGAATGTATCGTCCACGTATCGGCGCCAAAACGCAGGTTTGTAGTGGCTGATAGCAACCTTTTCTAGCTCTTGCAGGACCAATTCCGCAACTAGGCTGGATACTGGGGAACCCATGGGTGTTCCTTTGATTTGTTCGTATGTTGTGCCATCGAAGATGAGAAAGGTTCGTTGGCAGAATGCAAAGAGCTGCATTAGGTGCTGGATCTTTAGCGGCCCTGTCGTTTCGTCGTACTTTTCTTCGAGGCGTTTACGTAGCACGTCGCGCGCCAAATCTGGTGGGATGGACGTAAAAGTGAGACCACGTTGAAGGATACCATGATTTAGTCGGGTCGAATAGTTTTTCCCCAAATGTCGACAAGAAATAGGGAGGCCGAATTGACGGACGTCACAGAGCCCTCTCGGAGAAAATTGAGTTTTCGGGACATCCATTTGGCTAAATTGTATGTAGGGCCGCCTTTCAGGGCAACGATTGGCCGCAGAGGAACTTTGGGTTTGTGGATTTTTGGTAGTCCATAGAACCCGGCCAATGCCGTGTCGGTTGGCTTTGTCTGGCGCCATTCGTCTGGCGAGATTAAATTGTTTTGCCGGAGTCGGCTTAAGAGTCCAGTCAGCTGGCCAATCATTGATTTGGCCTGCGAGGCGGGTGCGGACTTGTAGGACTGTTGGTCGTCCAGGAGAGCTTGTGCCTTCTCGTTGTAATCAACGCGGTTCATCATAACTGCTGCTCTTCCTTTGTCGGCCAGTAGCACTATAATATCTTTGTCCATTTTTAATGTCCTCATTGCCTCTATTTCTGCGAGTGACATATTACTAGCATGCCTATTCGTCATCAGGAGAGACGTAACCTTCTGGCGCACCGTGTGTTTAGTCCCTTTGGTTGCGTTAGTTCGTACTAACATGGCCTCAAGTGCTACAATGAAGTCGGCTAGGGTGGCATCAGCAGTGTTAAAGTTGGCTTCGTGGCTCAACACTCTGAGTTCCGGTTCGCTTAACTGCTTCGACGATAATTTGTGTACCACATCTTCGTTGGCATTGATTTCGGGTTTCAATTTGACTACTTTTTGGTCTAGATTCATGCGTTTCACTTCCTGTCTTGCTTTTGCTACGGTTGATATTGTTCTGTCTAGACACTCAGTAACTGATTCGCCGAGCAATGCTGCGCACTCCGCATTTCTTTCTTCAATGACAGTTCGGTACTTGGGCAAGCGTAAGTGGCAGTCGTTGATCAGCACTCTTATCATTTGCTTCCGGAAGCGTTGTACGACACTTCGGCCCAATTCGGTATTCACTGGCGCTTTATAAAGGAGGCTCTTCGGTGTCAGTCCATCGCGAACGCACTTATGTAGAAAGCGTAGTTGTTCATAAGTTGCTGCCTCTCGTGTGGAGAATGTCTACTGTCTACTTCTTCAAGTCAACAGTCATCAATCACTAGGGGTGCCTTCTGGTCAGGGATGCCGCCTGAAAGCACTTTGGTCCTCCAAGCGGTTATGGATAAACCGACCGATTTAGCGACCTCAGTCACTCGTGACACCATAGAATGCAGATTGCCAAAACTTAAAGCAAGTAAGGCAATATAATCGGCGCAGTCAAGATCCGTCAGTCGATGTCCGGGTGCAAACTCAACGCCGTCACCATCGTGTAAGACCCTCTTGAGAATCCATTCGACAGCGTAGTTGAACAGAATGGGTGACAGGATGCAACCCTGTCGAACGCTAGACCGAATACCGAACGGTTGGGAAGATTGTTGCGGACCAGGGCTTGCACAGTGGTGGAGCGGTAATAGGCCTTGATCTTGGCGGGGATTTTTGGCGTTACACCATCTAGTGCCATTACCCACCACAAGGACTCATGATGGACGCATTCAGACGCGACAACAAGTTCAACAAAACAGACGGCCGTCAGTTGTTGGTAGCTGGGACGGAATTCTAGAATGCGTCTCAGTGTGAATACCCGGCCCGCACATTGACGTTCGGCACGGTATCCGGGTTAGTTGATTCACGCATAGTGTGGAATCACCTAAGACGGACAACAACGAAGATCTTCGCAGCCACGGCGGTTCTCCTATCTAGTCCTATCTCCCTTCTTGAAGACAGGTGTAAGCATGCTTGAGACACAGTAATCAGGAGCAACCTCGTGTTTCCACGCTTGTTAAATCACCTTACGGAGCCAGGGCACTAGTGTTGACACAATACTTGTAGGTATTAGCAAGTATACCGTTCTCTTCGGGTGCCTTGTTTTTGTGTAGCCTTGTTATGGCGTCGGCGACTTCCCGCTCAGAAGGTGAGTCGCATCATAGGTTGGCGAGGGAGGAGACTCCGTAGCAGAGGGAAGCAAGGGCGTGATGGGTTGGGCATTAAATTTGAGATGGTGCCCGAAGTGCTTACGCCAGCGCTCGACTTTGGCCGAGTTGTCAGCAATAAGGCCGCTATCCACGTCGCGAACAGAGTCAATCAGTACAGGGAGCTTGCGACTAACTGGGCGAACGTCCTAGGACTGTTCCATATAGGTCGCTATTTCAACCCAATATTTCTTCCAGTCATCCCTGGCCGACTTTTCCACCTGCCCCCGAAGTTGACGTAAAGAGTCGTCATTATAGGCTTTGACCCGAGCTGTCTGAGCAGGCAACTGCAGGTTCTTCCACCGATCCAGTCACTGCACAGTCGCTGGGTTTATTGAAGAATTTCCTCGGCTGCCCCATAGACTAATGCCAATGACGACCGCTGGTTACTGCCTTCTCCGTCGGCTCGAGTTGTATAACAGGGCAGGATTTCCCTAGTCAGGGCCTCGGTGGAGACATCGAGGCGTCCGGCACGTGAAATGTTGGGCGTGGGCGATAGGCGAACTTTCGGGCCTATATGAACGAGGACATGGGACAACCCATGGTCGTCTCCAGTCTCGGTACCACGCATTAATCTGCTATCATAAAACCAGCCGCGGAACCTTGAGTTGACTAGAATATGGTCAATCTGACTGGCCGTGTGACCGTCGTTTGAATACCAGGTCAGCAGATGTTTGTTACGCTGCTGAAAGCACGTGTTGGTGAAAAGCAGTCAGTTCTGATCGGCAAATTTCAGCAGTCTCTCGCCACCGTCACATCGAGAACCGAGCTCAAAGTGGCCAATTAGATTAATGTTTGTAGGGTCTCCAGGTCCAGTTTAGCCATTGCAGTCTCCCGTAACAATCAGCAGATCGCGACGGGGGAGTCCTTCTACTAACGCTTGCGGCTGCGAGTAAAATCCCTCTTTATCTCGCTGTTCGGCAGCTGAAGACAGGCATGCTCGCGAAGCGACCCTTCAGTCGCACATAGGCCATCCGGTCACTTATTGATCCCCTAGCAAGTAACGCACAATTCGCCTGTTGCGAAACGGCGATCGCCACACCATGTCTACCAGAAGAGTCGTGCAGGCCGCTGTGGTATTGACCGAAGCGTGAGTCTACTCCCGGGACCTTTATTTCCCGAGTCCTGAGTCAGGAAGTCTGACTTCAGACAGACAGCAGACTCCCCCGCTGTATTGATAAAGGCTGCGCACGGCCAGGCCTTTGATACCGGGGTCCAGGAACGTTTGCACATTGCAGCATCCGCTACCGAGTAGTCCATCTCACATACTATTCGCCCCCCACCACTGGGTCAGGGTTGCGGACCGCGTCGGCTCCCGCGGACTCCATAACATGGGTCGTAATTCTGTTGCCCGACATATTTCACGAGGTTTCACAGAAATGATAGGTGTAGGCGGGTTCCCAACAGCTGTTCGGATTGTTTGAGGTTGTCTCCCCTAGCGCTTTGGCTTAAAAGCCTTTATTCCCCGAGATCCTGAGTCAGGAACTCTGACTTCAGACAGAGCAGACTCCCCCGCTGTATTGATAAAGGCTGCGCACGGCCAGGCCTTTGATACTAGGGTCCAGGAACGTTTGCACATTGCAGCATCCGCTAGCAAGTAGTCCATCTCACATACTATTCGCCCCCCATCACTGGGTCAGGGTTGCGGACCGCGTCGGCTCCCGCGGACTCCATAACATGGGTCGTAATTCCGTTGCCTGACATATTTCACGAGGTTTCACAGGAATGATAGGTGTAGGCGGGTTTCCAACAACTGTTCTGATTTAGGCAGGATAATATTGCCGACAAAGACAAGGGAGACTGGAATGGCCATTTCTGGCTTATTAGCCGTCGCCAGCCAGCCATACCCAAGCCCGAAGTGTGGAACACCCGAGCCTCAAACTCGCGACCTGTTGGTTTAGAAGTCAACGCCTCTACTCACCGGGCCACGAGCCCGTTGCCTTGTCGGTTTTCGATCGGGAATATACAATGTTAGGGGGCGCTCACCGATCGTTCATACGGAAGTCACTCGTTCCGTTGTGCCTTAAGAGCTCTCTCTCTCGAGCCCAACTAGCAGCCGCACAGCGGCGCGTGATATATAGGCAGAATGATATTACCGACAAAGACAAGGGAGACTGGAATGGCAATTTCTGGCTTATTAGCCGTCGTCAGCCAGCCATACCCAAGCCCGAAGTGTGGAACACCCGAGCCTCAAACTCGCGACCTGTTGGTTTAGAAGTCAACGCCTCTACTCACCGGGCCACGAGCCCGTTGCCTTGTCGGTTTTCGATCGGGAATATACAATGTTAGGGGGCGCTCACCGATCGTTCATACGGAAGTCACTCGTTCCGTTGTGCCTTAAGGGCTCTCTCTCTCGAGCCCAACTAGCAGCCGCACAGCGGCGCATGATATATAGGCAGAATGATATTACCGACAAAGACAAGGGAGACTGGAATGGCCATTTCTGGCTTATTAGCCGTCGTCAGCCAGCCATACCCAAGTGTGGAACACCCGACCCTGCCCTCTTTGTCCTTCCGGTTGCCCGGCCCATCTTCAGTTTCATTCACAAATATCTAGTTAGCCATGACTCATGCACTCCATTCTCAGCGGTTGTTCTTCTGACAGATTCATTCTAAAACCTCTTCTTCAAACTGCTAGTCAAAACGGCTTTTTATGGAATCGCAAAAGGCTTCTTTGTGCTACTCTAGAAGTGTAAATAAATATCGAAAGTGCTCAAATGAGTAAAAGCAACGGACCGGAACGACTATGTTCCGCCAGAATGCTCATTTTTTTATCCCTAACTGTTTCGACCATCGACAGGTAGTCTGTCGGAGGTTTTTGATACATTTATGGTTGATATAAAAATACCGAAACCTAGCACACTCGTTTTGAGCGTTTTAACCTGTGTATTCAGTCCTTCTGCACTACTATCCACTGCGTCGAATTATGATCACTCTGGCAAACACGTAACGGACACTTCATCCGCAAGAACCTCCACACTGACAAGACGTGCCTTTGAAACCCGATAATGCTAGAACAGTGCTGGCCAGTACGTCAGTTCGCGAACGATGAAGTCTAATGCCTATCCCTCACAGGGCGGTGACTTGCGCGTGAATTAATTTAAAGTGATATCTCCCGAATTAATGCTGCCCGACGGGTTTTCTCAAGTCTTAGAAAAAGCCTATGGATCTGACGCGACCTCTCCATCACCACTAAGATTCGCTTGTAACGTGCATCTGTCCGGTCTGCCCTTCGGCATGGCTGTGAATGCTGGGCTGTGCGCGTGCGGGACGAGAGAAAACTGGAGGTATTTGATCACCACAGCTTGAGGACCATCCTTCGAGTGAAGCACACCGACATCGTCTCAAATGAGACAGTCCGCGCTCGCTGCGACAACATCGCAAGGACAGCCCAGGCCATCCAAGAAGGACGACTGAGGTGGTTTAGGCATGTTCTTCGTCGTTCACCTCAGGAGCTCAGTGTTACTGCCCTCGATCCGGCACCGTTGCCCCATTGGAGGCGTCGAAGAGGGGGTCTGTTCAAAACCTGTCTCGACACAGTTCGTCAAGACATGGAGGTGGTTCTTGGACCTTCGGTATTCGGTCTGCGTCGTTGGCGAGGGGAATGGGTTGAGCTGTCCAGATCTGCTGCCGCGGATCGTCACGAGCGAAGAGGTACAGTTCGTGACATCATCGAGGCCGGCTAGATCAGGCAAGATCGCAGCCGTATCAAGTACAAGTAAGTAAGTATGCCTAGCCCTCACAGGGCGGTGGCTTGCGCGTGAATTAATTTATAGTGATATCAGGTTCGCGCAGCATCTGCTGCACACCCCATTCTCACCCACCTGGACGGTAACAATCGGGAGAGGGCACCCAAATATCTGTTGCCTAGAAAGAATAACTACTGTATCTATTTGAGTAGGTAACATCCCTACATATTTGTTGTTTCATCCGACCTGCAGTCGGCATGCTGCCTCACATACATTATCATAGACTCATTCAGTTTATCAATCTTGACCTAAGCTTCAGTGGCTGGTGAAGTCAAGCAAGGCGTCTACATGCGCCACGCACGGTCTCGTTCGTGCATAATGAACTAGGCTTTCACAGAACGAAAAGGTGGTAGGCTTGGATCCCATTCAGCTGGGAGTGTCGCAGAGGCCACATTCAGAAGGAGCAATTGCAGCCTAATTGTCAGTCCATCAGTCAGCCGCTCAACACACATATTTAGGACTGATCGCGAGGGCCGAGTTATCCTTCTATGCGACGGCTTTTAGTGTATCCTGTTTGATTCTAGCTTGTCAGACTTATTATAGTGGGGAATGCGCCGAAGTCCCATTGGGATGGAATCCTCAGAGTCGGTCTCACTCTTTTTCCCCGTCTACGTGTGCTGTACACAACCTGGTTCACGACGCAGTGTGCCGCGCTCAGATCTGACATGCTGTGGAGTATTAGGCCAGTATGGGGCTTTTCGAAAGAAGCACTTTTCAGTCCTGAAGCCTTCGTATTTTTGTTAATAAAATCAACGTTTTCCTGTTTCGATAGTCACTGTGCGTAATCGGGGACAGGCTGTCTTCGGTTTTCTGGGCTG
This sequence comes from Spirometra erinaceieuropaei, assembly GCA_902702965.1. NCBI lineage: Eukaryota > Metazoa > Platyhelminthes > Cestoda > Diphyllobothriidea > Diphyllobothriidae > Spirometra > Spirometra erinaceieuropaei. Next base: position 119,109 of record CACRXP010000870.1, on the reverse strand, counting down.
TGACAATAGCATAACTCCAAATTATATAACGAAACAGCTTAGTCACGAATAATCGAGTAAGAGGGGTGGGTGTGGGTTGCACATCGAATGTTGGTGCTTTTGTTGATGGGTAAGCAGGGCGGATGTATTTGTAGGCGTTTAGATGCCATATTTCTGTCCAGAGTTGACTTGGAGGGATCCTAGTTGCCTTCGTACAGGGCTCCTCTACCAGAGCTTAGGATTTTTCTAGAAAAGCAAGAGAAATATGCGTTATTCTTTCGAATATTTGATAATTTCTCTGTCTTATCGGTGTGGTGCAATAACAAGCTTGACTTCCGGTCTGGTGATTAAACCCGTCATTAAATGTTACAAACATGTGACAGGCATACCTGATGCCTAGTGAGCGTTACATCGTGCTATCCGGCCGGCTTATGTTAAAATACCAATTCAGGGCAACTTAGCCGGATCTTTTTATCAATCCTTTTTCTGGACCTACAAATGTTTGCCGCTCTCGGATGTGTTTCACTTATCCTATTCATTGTTTCCCACGGGCGATGCCTGCATTTCGCCTTTTAAAATTCTATGGTTTGGACTACTGCGTCTGCTCGTAGTTAATAAACCACTTAAACAGCTTTGGTTTCCGCATTCGAAAGAGTTCAAGCTGTTGTTTAAAAGGCAAGAAGACCTGCACCTATCTATTGGCTACTTTAAGCATAATGGTTGTTTACGTTATCGTTTATCTCAGAAGAGAGGTTGGATTATCGTGATTTATTTACCGGATGTTCGGAGCTCATTTTTGAGTTGATTATCAGATAAGGAACTTGTCGACGGGGAATTAAGTCATGCCGAGCCAGTTTTGGCTTGAGGCGGCTGTGTACGTCCCGTCACACGTTCAGGTTTTCTGTTTAACGTGTAGTTGATTTGACACCTGATTCATGCCTGAGTCTTGGGAGAATGGTTTTGCAGCACCTCCGTGTCCAGTTCGTCATTGGCATACCTTTTCTGGGGTCGGTTGCGCGTGTTCTAGGCTGCGACTCGTTCATCACGCCGCCCACTTACGTAGCAGACCATACGCTGCTACCTCAAACAAGGTTAAGCCAATGACTCCTTGTACTGCCTTTGTGCAAATACGCCGTATCATTTTACAACATTCCCACTATCTGATTTTGGGGTTGTACATACGTTCGAGACCTCAGATAAATGCTCAGTAGGCTCCGAGACTCTCGGAAAGTTGGTAAAGATTTTTTGCACATGTTTTCATATAGGAAATGCAACTTAGCCAAGGTCGCAGTGCTAGTTAACATGAGGCGCATCTAAGCAAATTCATTCACAGAGCGATGCCAGCTTTTGTCTGCGCACCTTCCATGTCGCCGGGGATGACCACGCTTACAAAAACGCTACTGGGGCCGTTCCACTGACTTTATGTGCTTGCATGCATTCGATCATATTTCCTAGGAGTGTAAACGATGATTGATATTCATTGCTGTAAAACGCCCTACTAATTTTACAATAGTAGTTATGGCTCTGTATATGCAAACTGACTGTCAGTCATTTCGTTCTGAAGAGATATCGTAATCCCTTAGTGAAATTACCAAGGACGCCTGCCCGATACCCTAAACACGAATATGTTGTAGAGTTGTTAGGGAAATCATGTACATTTGGATTTCACACTTAGGGACGTATTTCGGTTTTAAAGAGGTTTTCGTTGACATCTTGTGCGATTACCTGATTTTTCTTCCTGCATCTGCAGACGATAGTGCTGCTTCTAAAATACGTATTATTGTTAATATTCGATGCACTACTTATATGTCTCGGGAAGCTTATTTTAAGGAAAATCAAGAGATTTATGATTTTGTTCTCAAGAAATTACGTGGCGTATAGTTTGGGAACGCTGAACTCAATGAACACGAAGGCCATGTTTGCTAACAAAGAGGAATTGGCGAACTTAAAGAGTAGAACTTAAAGAGTAGAACTTAAAGAGTAGAATTCGGAGCTGCTTGTTCGTTTGAAAAGTGTGTGCAGTGAGTGGAGTTCACCTCTTTAACCCCTAGATGATATAACTGAATAAGCACAAGCATAAATAGTTGTTCGAGTAATTTATGCGAGATTTACACAGTGAAGGTTAACGCTGGGTGAGCCTTGTTGCCTTTATTCAGGAGGGTGTTCTAATCAAGCTTTTCATCCTCTTTTGCGAAAATGTAATTAACATATCGAGCATAGGAATAAAAGTTCCTTATAATTGGACAGACCTGGTTTTTCTCTAGTTTTCCCATGAAGACATCAGCTGGTAGAGGTCCAAGGCGGGTTAAAAGTTACCCAAACCGACGCCATTATTTCACCTTGTATGAACTAGCGTGCAATCGTATTCCATGCTGATTGTTTTTGCGAACTCAGTAAGGTAATCCTCCCGACTCTAAGGTATATTTAAATACCTCCATCAAGGTTTCTTGATTCGCAGCACCTCATGTATCTGGTCTCGGCGAACTCGAAAGTACTTGTAAGAGTTTTGTGCTTCGGCTGTTATGTCCTTTATAATTCCCTAATTTCCAAAGGCCACCGGTCTATTCCTTTTGTTTGCTAATAGAAAGTGGTTCTTCATTTGAATTTCAAGGCGGTTTTCGCCTCCACTTCTCCTAAGTCGCTTTTGGAGTCTGACGTCTCGATAGGAGATCTGCCGTTTCTGTGATTTTCAAAAATATACAAGTCAGATTCTCTGTTACCAATGCCTGCAAGTTCTGAATCATCATGAATTAATAGGAGGCATAACACTTAGAAGCCAACGGTGTATGACTTATGAGGTGACCCTCCTAACCCCCTCCACCGCTTAATGGTTCACTTTTTGGTCTAGGTGAGATGTGGTTTTTCTTCATAGGATACCGAACGGAATCATAGGTGTCCTCCCGTCATTATACCCCATGCACATCGATTCGTACACGCGGAGTAACCTGTCAGATTTTAATTCAAACAGCAGGACTTACCTGTATTGCGTGATTACGTAAACGAGGCCCTCGTAAATGCTGGATCTAAATAGGGCGGAGGATTCCACAGCAACGCGTCGAATGTCTTCGATGGGCAGTCGGTGCCGAATGTACTCACCAGCCATCGTGTACAGCTAAGTAATAAACAAAATGTCTACTTAATCAGGGTCGGTAGGCATGTTAAGTCATATAAAATTAATAAATGTTATGAGCAGAATAGGGGGTTTTTGCGGCTCATTTGGTGTCATCAGCCACCTGTACCCGGAGTTCGGACCAGAGTATGTCAGCGCTGCATCATGGGTCAATGTCATATCGGTTGGGCTCGTAGACACTTGAACAGATGGGAGTGTTTTGCACCCGACTGCGAGACCCACAGCTCCAAAACAAAACGACCATGCTCACTTCCGGTCTGTAATCAGGGCACACCGCTGCATACCATTATCAGGTGACACGTTTTCTAATCAAAACTCGATTTATTTGAATTCCGGTGCTGGATGATTCGCATGCAGCACTTAATTAGCGTCACCGAGGCAGTGCACGGTGTATGAACTTGTCCCGAGCGGTTCCGTTGTGTACGCTATGGTTGTTTTCGACACTCACACCCCTTAAGTAGTTCGCCGCCATATTTCACGTCTGCCTAAAGATACCTTTAATTGGCCAGGACTGAACGTTACAACTGTAAAGGCGCCCGCCTGGCAGCACTATCCGCCTCGCATGCGATCACTTGCAACGTATCTTCATGTTCAGTTCGAATTTGGCTCGCACTTGCCACCAGAAGCTCGCTACCCGGTTGCGAATAAACATGCACTCTGTTAAAAACGAGACTAGCCTCTGTGTGCCAAATCCGATCAGCCTAGTAGACAGGGATTTGTATGCGTCAGTCAGTATGCACGCTCTCTATCTTGAACTCATCTACCTCCTCCACCAAACCTCCAGTGTCGGATCAATCATATGCCGTTTCTTTGGTACGTCAGGTTCCATCCCACGCGAGTTCCTTCGGTGCAGGACTTCGGTTCAGCACTGATATTCTGACCGCGCTTGTATTTATTTGTTGATGAGGATTGCGTGAGAATTGTGTGCTTTCCTTTGGTACAAGTGTGCGAAGCGTTCGTCCCTTTCCTCGATGGCAGCGTCCACTTCCATCCTCTGAGAATTTCAGCGGTGAATTCGGGTGAACTTTTTGGCTGCCTGTTGGCGGTTTGTGAATATTAAGCGGTTATTCCGCAGTAGCTGATGGATTTCAGCTCAAATATTCATATCAAATTTCGGACCGTGCCTGAAAAGGCCTGTTTCGAAAGAGTTACTCCAAGTTCGCGCATTAATTTCCTCGGGAATTAAGCAAGGCAAGTTGAAACTGGAGTTCATATACCAGAAAACACACGGGGAAAGCTGGGGGACCCACTGACGAGCCGAACCCCTCGCAGCTGCGTCAGGCAGCGGCACAAGATCGGCGAAACACGCGTGTCTGGGCTTTTAGCTAATACCTGTGTTGTTAGTACGGTAAATTATTGCACAAGAAACTGAAAGTGTTGAAACCGTCGACCGTTATTCAAATTCGCATTACTGCTACCGAAGTCATATACTTCCATAAATAGTAGTTTGGAACACAGACGACCCTAACACCAATTTATTACAGACAAAGTGCTGCACGTCAGACCGTCAGAACAGGGGTACACTACTTGGTAAATGACACCAGACTTCTCTTTTGCTCAAAAACCATCGATTTTACTTTGTCAGTGCTGCCAATGGATCGATGCTGTGGGCTGACATCACCTTCTCAATTTCTCTTTGAGACCTGTGTACCTGGCATCCAGATCGATTTGCTGATGGATGCACGAATCATCAGAGTAAATGACCATCAAAAATTCTCAGCATTTCTTCTATGGACAGGAACCGACAATGCGCGTTTTATTCCGAGCAAATTCGTGGACAATTTATAGCGTACACATGGCGACTCGGGATAAGCGGTCTCGCCTCTTTACTGCCAATTGCTGTTCACGAAGGCGTGTAGGGACAGATTTTCCGGTTTAACCACAATATACTGCATTACAGGTGCTACATGGAATCTTATAGACGACCTCTTTTTTATCCAAATAGCCAGCCCTGTCCTTAGGGTGTACAAGCAGATTGCTTAGCGTAGTCGTCGGTTTGTGCGCCACTTGTATTTTGTGCTTCCTCAGATGGCTTTCAACGAGTTCGCACACATTTTTAACGCAAGGAATTGCTCGCCAGTTTTTCGGTTTTAACGCCTGATCAGAACAGTCTAGTTCCTTATCTTTCTCATCTGATTCCTGTTGTCACATGCATCGACGTACAAAATCTTTAGAGTAACCATTTTGGGAAAATAGGTTGAACAAATTATTAAGTTCTATTTTGTATCCTTCGTTATCAGAGCAGTGAGGCTTTTCTCGGCCAACAGCACTCCGTTTGATCTCACATAAGCTTCCTTGGGGCACATTGGCGTGTCCCGTCAATATTTTGCTGTACGAGGACATCCAGAAATGGAAGCTTGCTGTCACCTTCTTTTTGGATCTTGAAGGTGATTCTTGGCAGTGTTGAGTCGGTAACGCTGCGCAGTGCTTCCAATACTTGTAATGGGTACGGCTGCGATCATGCCTGATCTAGCCGGCCTCGACGATGTCCCGAACTGTACCTCTCTACGAATGACGATCTGCGGCTGCAGATCTGTACAATTCAAGCCATTCTCTTCGCCAACGACGGAGACCGAATACCGATGGTCTAAGAACCACCTCCATGTCTTGACGAACTGTGTCGAGTAAAGTTTTGAACTGACCCCCTCTTCGACGCCTCCAATGGTGCAACGGTGCCGGGTCGAGGGCAGTAACACTGAGCTCCTGAGGTGGACGACGAAGAACATTCCCGAACCACCTCAATCGTCTTTCTTGGATGGCTTGGGTTATCCTTGCGATGTTGTCACAGCGAGCACGGACTGTCTCATTTGAGACGAAGTCGGTGTACTTCACTCGAAGGATGGCCTTTAGCAGTGGTGGTCAAATACCTCCAGTGTTCCCTAATCCCCCACGCTCACAGCTCAGAATTCACAGCCATGCCGAAGGACAGACCGGACAGATGCACGCTACACGCGAATCTTAGTGGTGATGGAGAGGTCGCGTCGGATCCATAGGCTTTTTCTAAGTCTTGAGAAAACCCGTCGGGCAGCATCAATTCGGGAGACGTCATCCTTACTCTGGCCGTTCGGCAGCAGCCACGCCCCGAGGTATTTAAAACTGTCTACTTCTTCAAGTTGACAGCCATATATCCTGAGGAGTGCCTTCCCCTTGTCAGGGATGCAGCCGAAAAACAATTGGTCTTCCCATCGTTTATGGTTAAACCGACCGATTTAGCGACCTCGTTCACTCGTGACACCATAGACTGCAGATCGCCAAAACCTGAAGCAAGTAAGGCAATAGAATCGGCACAGTCGAGCTCCGTCAGTCAGTGCCCGGGTGAAAACTCAACACCGTCACCATCGTGTAGGGCCCTCTTGAGAATCCAGTCAACAGCGTAGTTGAACAGAATGGGCGACAGGATACAACCCTGTCGAACGCCAGACCGATTATCAGTTGACCGCCCATGACAATAACAAAGGTGTCATCTACATAGTGTACCCATAATTTGGGATTTAATAATGGTTGGGCCAAAGCCTCTAATTTTTGCATTGTGACCTCAGCCAAATGGCGCAAACAGGTGACCCCCCGGGAGCCCCTTTCAGCTGTCGATAGTATTTATATGCATAGCGCAGTGACCTCGGTATGAATACATCCTCCGTGTTGAAGCTCTGTCAACCCGTGTACGAGTCACGACACGCGTTTTGAAACCACACTCCTGATGATGACCCCCTTGGCGGTTTATACTGTCTTCGCGCAATGTAGACACTGAATTTTGGCTTTTATGCACGTATTTGGAAGAGTGAGGACTTCCATATCCTTCGTAGACGACGTAATTACATGTCTAGTGTCGGTTTCAATGCTCACGACCGCCAGCTCGCCGATAGTCGGTTTTTTACTGTCGCAATGAGACTCGATTAACTCTAGAACGGATGATCATGAAGAGAATCGGATGGCGATAGCGAACATAGAGGAAGACAGTACTCATGCGATGTGTCTGCTGGGACTCCCTCTACCTAGGAAAGTAAACTGCATCCAAATGCATTGTAAATGTTCGTACGCGTT
>CACRXP010000870.1:58417-108914 GCA_902702965.1 Spirometra erinaceieuropaei | reverse complement strand
GAGGTAACTGAATTATTATAGAATTAAACTGCAGGCTGATTAGTTTCACAGCCAAACTAAATTAATCTTTACGACGAGAAAATGCATTTCGCAATTTCTGTTGATATTTCATGAGTTAGCCCACTCACTGTAGATTCAGGGGATTAGAGTTGGAAGAGTCAGTAATCAGGGTTCCTAGGCCCCCTGAAATTTAACGTTAACTACCTGTGCTACGGGATGTCCTTATTCCCGTGTTTGACCAGTTCCGCATTTCTTTCGCAGCTCACTTAAAGCAGGGGATGATGCAGACACTGCAACAGGTCCTCTGAGTCTCTCGATTAGTAGTCAGCTAAACAGTGCTTCTTGAGCGGTTGGGAGTAGCTACCTGCTCAGCCCCGTCTTGAATGCCTAGACCGTTTTTTGAAGGCAATTCATAGGGTACTGACACATATTCCTCGCACGGGCGATGAGGTCCCCGTACACAGTGACTCGGACATGGACGAGCAAACAGTTTTAGCACCAGCCGTGAGCGTGGTAGGTGAACGTTTGGTACTCAGTGACCTCACTGCGGTCTGTCGATCGGGAGCCAGGTGACTTTAGAGCAGTCGTCCCCCCCCTGATGATGTCTTTGAGTATAGACAGGAAAAGTCAGGAGTAAAGCGCTCTTATTCCGGCGACTAAAAGAGCATTTTGTCACTTACAACCTGGAATTCGTCCATTCGCATGAACCGAAAAAAAGGTAAGCACTGCCTTCCCGCAGTACGGACACAAGCACTCCAAGGCTTCGCGAGCAGATGTACACTCACCCAAGTTGCATACGTCTTTCCAGAGCGACAGCGATGGTAGGACGAGGGTAGGCTTCGTCACAAGCCTTCTTATCGCTGTTGAGGGAAGTTTGAAGGTCGAGGAGTTGGCGGTTCAGCAACTTCACTAAAGCGAGAGGACAAGGAAAAATTTAATGAGCATGGAAAAGCTAAGCTAGAAGTCAACTGAGTGGAAAGCGACGGTGATTGTCGCCGGATGCCCCACGAAGTTGCGTTGACGTAGGTGTGAATTGTCGTATAATGAGGCGGTCTTGCATGGCATCCTTCGCACTCAGTCCCCTCGATCCCCATCCCTCTCCAGTGGCAAGACAATGTCAAGACAACCGGGAGTAAACTAGGACGCGGCGATTGACGAGGTCAAGCAGTCACTTTACGCGCACGACACACAGGACCTTGTACCAAACAGCATGCATCAGGTCCTCACAAGGGTGGCTTGGATATTACGTGTGAGAAAGTGTCAAAAAGGCGACATTAAGAGAGAGTTGTTGAGGCCGATTCTTAATCCTCAGCCCAGTCACTCCACACATGCACACAGACACGACAGTTCAACCTTAGCATCCGAAGATGTCCATGGTGTGCTCAACAGCAAGGTGAGAACAGGCACTGCGACTTACGCGTGATTTAGTCTATAGTTAATGTAGACTTGCACAGCATCTATCTCACTCTATCTTCCCCACTCCACGCCTAGACTCGGTGTCAAGACAGAGTTAAGAAGACCGGAGGCGGGGGAAGGCGCGGATGGACGGCACGGTTAAGCCCGCACCTTGGCGCTCCAATCGGCACCCTTTGGTCCACACGGCAAATGAACAGGATTTTAGACAAAAACAACAAAATGGGCTGGTGCAGCCGAAGCCGCACCTCAAGCGGATTCCACGGAGTGGGAATGCCATAAGGGCCACATTGCAGCCTGGCTCTTGGACCACCAGTCAGCCACTTCACACACACAAAAGTGAGTCGACTGCTAGGTCCAAGTTATCCCGTCAGTTGGCAAACTCCCAAGCCACGGCTTTTAGCGCACCGTGATAGCTCCAAGTGCATCAGAGTCGTCGACCTCACTCCCCTTTCCCATTCCAATTCCTCAGCCACTGTCGGAGCCGGTCAGTTGACAGGTGCGGGGAATGGGGGCGGTGGCTGACATAGCCTAGTGACCTTGTCTGCGCGCACTACATGCGCAACCCGGACCCCAAACACAAGCACCAGGATTTCACACAAGGGGAGTTGGGCGGCGTACATCTCATTTGCGTGAGAGTGCTGTAGGTCATGTTAAGAAGGAGCCGCTTCAGCCTGCCCCTTAGCACACCTGTCCTCCACTCCACACAAACACTCGCACAAGTGGGCAGACTGCATGGGCTGAACTGAGGCGTCAGTCAGCAGCCTTCGAAGCCACGGGGCTTGACGCACTCTTGCTCTCAGATCACGCACGCACCAGAGGATCCGCATTGAGACGGAGCTGAGACGACACACACATACACACACGCCTGTTCAACCCTTACATACGACGATATCCAGCATGTGCCCCGAAGAATGACGGATGCAGAACGGTGACTTACACTTGAATTAGTCTACAGGGATGGAAGATTTTCGCAGAAGCTGCGGGACTCTTTATTTAAACCCGCCTGAGTCTGACGGTAGGAGGCAGACTCGGACGCAGTGATCGGCCAGATTAAACGGTCCTCTACACGTCCCACACACTTCTGTTCCACGCACAATGGGACAGGTTTTCATAAAAAAAGCGGGGCTTGGATCACATCCGAGTGGTAGTGCCACAGAGCCCATTCAGAAGGAGCTATTAGACCTGACCCTCTCTCCTCTGAGAGCATAAAGTGACACATTCGTTTGACACTCTTCCATTCTACGATTTAGCGCATCTTGATATGCATTTAAACGCGTCAGACTGATTACAGAGGGGCTAGATTCCGCAGCGTCGACTTCATTCTTTTTCCCATCTGGCCCTGTCTGTCGGCATCCTTCCGAGCTAGGACGCTCAGTCAGTCGTGGTAGTGTTTTAACCCACATACCAACTGGGAGAGGCCTTACTGACTGTGTAATATTTCCTCTTTCTCACAATCTGTTCGAGTAGGTGCAATAACGACTTTCAACTGGTTTTTTTGATGAATGTTAATTGATCCTAACGGATGACTGAACGACAAATACCTGGAGAGTTTTATTGCCTAGTCTAGTTTTATCTTGTTAGTAAAATAGCTTTCCCCGAAAGTCTGTGTGCTAAGACAGCAGAAACTGGAGACTGAATAACACACCCGTGAACTCCGCTGTGTGTATCGATTGCCTACCAGGGATAGTAGTCAATACGTTATTTCTCTAATTAGGGAAATGTTCAGGTAGTAACGCCGTAAAATCATACCATCTCCTTCAAGACAGATCAGATGAGCTATGTAGGGAGTCAGTTTTTTTAAAACGAAACAACTTAGTGGGATATTAGGATTACATTGAAGGCAGAGCGTCGAATACCTTTTCTATGTATTTCTTGTCGAAGGCGTCAGCCACACAGTCCAATCATTCGAGGTTAAGCATTAAATACTGACTTGCCGTGGGCCAAACCGTGTTAGCGTCACGGTATAGAAGGAAAGAGACCGCCTTATTCTTACCTGTTTGTCACGCCCTGTCCAAAGGAATCTAACCAAAGTCTATCGAAGGAATCTGTCGAGAAAGCCATGGTGGTAACTGATGGGTCACTGATACCCTCAAAGGACTGGATTTGACCAACGCAACTCAACGGATAGACTCACATAGGAGAAACTGGCCACAGTTTCAAGGAGCAACCGTCTTAGGCCGAGGCATCTCAAGGACAGAACGTCTCACACTTGAGGTTTGGTACCCAGACGCCAACTCCATCAACAGGCACCTAAATCTTCCTGGGGCCCATAAAGTCCTACGTCACTACATACGTCATAACCAGGACAAGACGGTTACATCGAGCTTAAGAATACTAAGCAAACACGGCTCGTCGACTAATTCACCCAAGAGGGGCACAACCGTAACTGACCCCAATTGAGGTGACGACGCACGACAAAGGAGACCACCAAACATTCACAAACGACGGTCAGAGAGCCAAGGCAGTGAAAGAAGAAAAAATGGATCGGCCCAATGCCAACCGATTCGGCGTTTTTTTTCAAAATTCTCGTCGGTTTCTGCACTAAACGCTTTTATAATAGAGAACTGGTCAAGGTCTCCAAAACGTCAGCAGTACAATTCCCTTGATTCGATGAGCACTTCATTTTTTCCAGATTGAACAACACCTCAAAATTCCACGAATGTCAAGCTCATGTCAATCTTCAGAATAACTTCTGGACTATAATGCCACCTGTTTCGTTAGGAGGTGGAGAAGAAATCGAATATGACGGGAAGGAATGGCCGTTTCTGGATTAACAGCCATCGTCAGTCGGCCATACCCATACCTGGGTTTGGATAATCCGGGATTCGGACTCAGATTCTTCGCCCATTGACGGCTGTTCAGTTGGCTGCTGCCATTCAGCCAGGAATCCACTATCCTGTTGGTTGTGTTCAACCATATAATCTATGAAAGCAACAGCGTTCACCAACTTGGTTACTGGACGTGCTCGTTGAAGTGGGCATTGAGGCTCAATCCAGAGTGTTTACATACATTACTGGTCGTAAGGCGATTGATTGTGAAGACCCTAGATTGAGTCACTAGGCGACACGGGAATTACGGAATGCTCTTTTTTCTAAACAGCAAACATGCTCAAACGATCCGGCAACACCGCAGTTTGTGAAATTAAACGCAGTAACAGGGCATCATTGGGAGCGAAAATGCTACCTCAAGTTTCGCAGCATGAGGCTGCTGTGAACTGAGAAATTCGGGGTTAAGCTAGTAATATTTTTTACAAAATACTCAGCATGACGACAGAGATTACATCCCCCTTCCTGGTGGACTGCTCGCATCGAATTTGACTCAGCCTTCGGCTTGCCAACACCGTGAAGCCGATCGATATGTTGGTCCCCACTGATTGGCTGTGGTCGGACGCGATCAAAGTGCACGCTAACACCTCGCGCTGGTGGATGCAACAGCGACGACTGGCTCTGAGCTTCAGCATAATATTGCCGAGACTGATGCCTTCTGTGCTGACTTTGGCTTTGCTAAAGTTCTCGTCGTCAATGCTTACATCTCGACAAACGGTGACCATGACGTGATCCGAGCACACAATCTTCAGGTGGATTTCGAGCAGTTAGAATGCGAGCAGTTATCAGCGCGTCCAGGTCGCTGAATCAGCAAAGTGAAGGAAGTGCAGTCACGGTAACTTAAGATTCGCCTTGTAAGAGGTTTGCTCGGAGACTGGAAGCAGAGGCCGTCAACAGCCACGAGTTGGACTTATTGCTTTTAACGACGATGTTCTGTTCCGCAGTCCCACTTAATTGATACCATACGGTCAGCTTCCTAAAACAATTTTAATTGGTAGGATTACGTTGACTTTACATATATCACATGTTTGCGCCTTCCTTACTATTTTAATCCAGCTAGTTGTTCTGCTTCTGGGTGATGTTTACACGTCATTTTTTGTTACATCAGGTATCAGTTCACAAGCGCTTCCCTGCACGTGCTTGGAGCCCTGCTTGTGCCAGATTTATTATTTTAATCCATCGAGTGTGTAAGTAGGCTTACTAATGGCATTGTTTGGACGAACTGCAACTTCATCCGTTCCACCAACATGGCCAGGCATTGCGAAGTACCACGTGGTCCCCTACGTCGCCCTCCATTTGTGATTGTACCCTCCTTATTGCAGTAATTCTGCTAGTGGCTGTGTAGCGGACAGAATGTGTATACGCCACTTCCGGTAACACCAAACGTCGGTGCAAACGCGCTCTTTTTCCGCTCCTAATCTAGCGAGTGGCTAAATTTGGTATGTTAACTAAAACTGTCGTCGTAAGTTAACCATAGGTGTAAAAATCGAGTACGGCTGTAGAACCAAATATCGCCCTTTTAACTTTCGGAGTGTTCACAAAAAGCGAATTAACCGGACCATGTGTCACCTTAATTAATAATTATGCTTGTGTTCGTTTGTTGTGGTCTCGTCTTTTAAATGTTGATACATTGCATGACTAATGGATCAAGGCGCGATTCCAATGCTCCACCGCATATCACTTGTCGGAGGAAAACTAGTTTTTCCTGTAAGATCGTCATCAAACCAAAATGAAAGTAACTGGATGCAAGGGAAGGCAATCACTTCTAAGACTAGTCTCTAGGTTTTCACAGAGTTCGATTTTCGTTTCATGTGGGTCACTTCTCACCATTGGTATGGGCCCCAATAATTTGAACTCAATTGAATGTCCAATCAACGTGGTGTTGGGCTCGACAACCATCATTTAAATGTCAAACACCTCGGGGTAACAATCGGGAAATGGCACCCAGAAAAATCACTTACCTAGAAATAATACCTTTAACAGTGGACTAAAACGCCTTCAGGCTACATCAGCGGTTGCAGGCCTACTTTCACGCACTACTTGGACTTTCCGCGACGGCCTAACATGGGCTGGACGAACGACCATCGCAGGAAGTTACATGGACGATGGTCGCTGTTATTCAACCTTCCCCATCGTTACACACATATACCTGAATATACGGCATACATTCGCATTATGGCAGTTTATTACGAAACAAAATTACTTTTAAATAGGATAAGTCTGCACAACATAGGACAGGAATAGTTCACAGGCATCTGTCAAAGACATGGCATTGAGGCCAAACCAAAGACGATACTGTACTTCGTCTATGTGAGCCCACACAGCTCCACCACATACAGGGCTTCCCTCGTGGAGTTTCCTTTTCAGTCTTCTGTAGTATGCATCAATGGCATTGGTGTGCCGTCCGGTGGTAGGGTCCTTGAAGTTCTTTGAGTGGTTAACGAAGGAATGTAGATAACCTTCTGAGGGAAGACGATTATACTCCTTCCACTCGTCCGTTATCATTATACTGCCTTTGGCGACCCATTTTTTAATAACGGAACGGAGAGCGGGCCAACTCCGATCATTCACCTGTTCAAATAAGGCTTTCCGTCGGCTAGTATCGTACATCCCGACCAGACATCACCCACAAAATCCCTATTACCACCTTTCCCGTAAGACAGGCTGCTTTGGTTAGGCGGATTTTTTTGAGTGCCATCTCCCGATGGTTACCCACCTCTGTTTATTACCCTGCTGCGTCAAGGAAATCCGCCTCTCCTTCGAGCGACCGACGTCACAACTGCGCGTCTGTACTTAACCTGGTGATTGTGGAGCCCTGACTAAGCTTACTTCTTCCACACTGCAGACTGACGACTTCGACAGAATCCCAATGGGGGAGCTGCAGTCGACCACCATCATTGGCGTCCTCGTTCGACACTCGGCTGCATGAAGGCCATTTTCCTTCCCTGAGAGCGTCTGAGGCCTTGTCTGCACACCTGGATTTTGGTCTAGCTACTGTCACGCCCTGACGCTACAAACTGACGATCCCGATCTCCCTGGACCTCTATACTTGGCGTGGCTATTCTGGCGCCCGATTATACTTACCACTTTGATGCAAAGTGGATACACAGTCTGGCGGCTGGCCCCCCAGCTCCTACTTGCAACATTAGACAAAACCTTCTGAGATATTGAACCTGCCTGAACGTGCAACTAGTATGCTGACTACCGTCTGAGGTTACCAAAACTGCTCCTGTTTTCTACAGACTTTCTCCTTTATGAATTTAACCACTCTCGATAGGCTGAATTTAGCGAACCTTTCGGGAGTAGCCAGTGAGAGAAAAATGGGATCAAATAAGCAGAAAGGTGGACAGACGTTCATTGCGTCTTGGCGATCAAACTACTGAGCGGGTTTCTTGTTCTATTGGTGACACGTATTTGACAAATTACCCGCTTGTTAGTAAGCAGGTATGGAGTGCAGAACTGATCGCCTTCCTTTCATTTGGAATGTTCAAAGTTCCTAATATTGACTTCTCCATCGGGCATCAATTCATTTACTGAATACATCCAATACAGCCTTAGCGGGATGTTCGTGAGCATTAGAGACTTCCGTTCATTTAACAGATGCATGCACATGAAACTGACGGGAAAAATGCAAATCTTTTGGGGCTGACGTTCACCAAAGCCACATTTAAGAACTGAGTACGAAAATGCGATCCAGTTGACCCGTAATCAGGAAAGAGGTTACCGTGTAACTCCCGATTGGATTATACCCACACTATTACCTAAAAGCCCATCCCTAAACCAGAGCAGTTTAGATGCGTGTTGTTCACCGATGCTAGTGGGTCTCAAATGCGATGTTCTGGTAGGAGTCAGCGAAGCTCGTCAGAAAATCCGACCTACATTGACCGAAGCTAAGTACCTAGGAGGATAGTCCGGTTGACAGGGCCTTTTCGTCTCTGCCCGTCCAAATTGACAATCCGGTGATCTGTCTGTAACTGGGGTCTTCACGTTGTCTTCGACGATGGTGGTGGTGGTAGCGGTTGTGTTGGTAGTAAACGAAACTTTTCTGTCCACGCGTCGAAACGTCGTGACGTACAGGCCCTGTCTGGTGGTACCAGAGTCCAACGGTAGGTTTTTGTGAGTGTCGCCTAAGAAAAAAATGGTTTACGTGCCCAGCAGTGATTTACTACGGAGATGTATACGCAGCTGCCCTCAAGCGCGCGGACACTGAGTGTCGACAAACGATGCCAGCATGGCAACGTGATTTACCGGCCAAAGAGACCGGGAGTAGGCGATGAATTTTCGATCCAAATTATGGACCGCAGTGTGTGTGTGGTTGTTGGGCTTCTAACAACGCTTTACTCGGTAAGTGTGCCGTGCCAATACGGGAGCCAAATGTGGTTCCGGCGCGCGTTATTGGGCTACACGCCCACAATAAATGTCATGCTTGGGGATGTGGTCGCACGCCTAGGCGCGGGCTCGCTCCGCGCTAGTCAGTGGCGTCCGACTCCGCCTCCGGCCTTTTGGCTTTGTCTTGATGCTGGGTTTAGCTGGGAGATAAGGAGAGAGTGAGGAAGATACTGCGAGGGTCTTCTATCACTTTAAAGTAATTCATGCTCAGGTCATCTCCACTGCTTTCGCCATGCTATGTGGCACACGGTGGACTTCGCCATTAACGAGGGTCAGACTGTCGTTGGCGCTGTGTGTGTGTGCTCCCCAAACGGGCCACGTGGTAGATGCGCTGGACCAACACGGGGGCCATATCGGAATTTTGCCGGCGTACCGCAACAAATGCCAACATCTCGGGGTTGCGATGGCGGACCCGGTTGCCGGCGTACGTCGCGCACACTGGGACCACCCATACTGCCCTGTGCGCTGTTGTTGTCGGTCAAAAACCTGGTCATTTGCTGTGTGGATCAGGGGGTGTAGAGTGGAGCGGCAAGGCGCGGGCTTGATCATGCCATCTATCCGCGTCCCCCCCCGCCTCCGATCTTCTTGACTCTATGATGACGTTGGATACAGGCGGGGAGTGAGGAAGAGAGAGTGCGGTTAATGCTGTGCAAGTCTACATTCACTATAAACTAAATCACGAGTGAGTCACAGCGCCTGCTGCACCTTGCTGTGTAGCACACGGTGGACATCGTCGGATGCGACGGTCGAACTGTCGTGTATGTGTGTGTGTGTGCGTGTTCTGCCCCCCCAACGGGCCACGCGGTACATGCGCTCGACCATCAGAGGGGCTAGATCGGGGTACGACGGGGGTTGTCGGGAATGCGCACCCAT
This sequence comes from Spirometra erinaceieuropaei, assembly GCA_902702965.1. NCBI lineage: Eukaryota > Metazoa > Platyhelminthes > Cestoda > Diphyllobothriidea > Diphyllobothriidae > Spirometra > Spirometra erinaceieuropaei. The sequence continues at coordinate 99,411 of CACRXP010000870.1, read as the reverse complement.
GACAAACGCCAACATCGGGAGCGTGGCGGAACCCTCAGATGCAGGCCACGCCGCGCCAGCGTTCCCTTTTTTCTTATTGTGTTAAATCTTGGTCAGTGTACGTTGTGGGGATGTATTGGTACATAGAGGTGCGGTTTTTCGCCATGCCAACCACCTGCGCTCCCTCTCACCTCTGGTCTTCTTAGATCTGCCAGGAGATCAGACCAATGTAGGGAAAGCGGACATAATGTGGTAGATGCTCCGCAAGTCCACTATCATTATAAACGGCTTCACGCGCATTTAGCCATCCCTCCTCTCACGCTGCTTTGCAGAACGGGGTGGAAATAGTTGGAAACGATGACCGAATTGCCGTGCTTGTTGTGACATTGAAGTGGGATAATTGATGGGATAACACGATTTTTTTAAAGGATGGCAATCGAGCTGCATTAGGGCCTTCATGGCGTCCTCTTCATTGCGAGATCCGATCCGCTTTCACAGAAGCCTGGAGCGAGCAAAGTGCACATTCATAGGGGTGTGGAAAACGTAGACGTGTTGTTTAGGTTTGTCGGCCATTGCACTGAATCACATTATCACTCCGCTCACAGACTGACGCGCCTGAATCTCTCCTGATAACCTAAGTGTAGTTGTTTAGGAGATTTCTAACAGGCAGGGTAGTTCTGTTCTTATCAGAGTATTTTTGGGGTGAAGGAAAAACAGAGCGTCTGACAGTATTGACCCCTTCCCAGTCTGGCCTCTATGATACTCTCTTGAAGGTGGAATCCGAGGCGACCCTCAGATGCCTACTACTTGCTGTGGAGACTCGGCCCTGCGTGGCCCACGTAGACGGGCTGTAAAACTACGCTAGCGTCCACCTCCTGCCGTCTTGATATTGTCTTCGATCAAAGCAGGGTCTGAGTGATAGGGGTGAGACTGCAGTAGATACTGAGCAAGTCAGCCATTTGATGAAATGATTTGTGCTCAAGTCGCCGCTGCTATACTCCGTGGGGCACACAGCGGGCGACGGCCCCAGCAAGGATTGATTTTTTTGATGCAGATGCCCGGATTACGTGTATCAAAATGATAAGTGGACAATGTCATCTAAGTTGTACCGAAGACAATGGTGTAGATAATATTACGGCAATACTACACTACTAAATTTATTGTGGATTGGTCGTAGACTTATCGGATCAGGAAGCAAGGATTAAGTGTATGCGCGGGCTGAGAAACTGCTATCCGCTGTATAAAAAAATTCAACAGCGTTTTACACTCCTGTCTTACTGGCAGACGTGTGCGATCCATCTACTGTTATTTCGAGTATTTTTATTACCCGACTGCTCTGCGCGCCGAAAGATTTCTTGAAAAAATGAGTTTTCTTACGTGGAGGGGTGCAGAAAAATGAACTGCTGACTCCTCGGGGCGGTGCAAGTCAGCGACTGTCATCCTGCTGGCGAAGGGCCGACCAAAAACTCTGCCGAACAGCGCATACTTTTTGAAATATTGCAGGTAGTTTCCCATAGTTTTCCATACCTGACGCAGATACTTAATCGTTACCGATCAGGATATTATGAGACTATGTGGTGGAAGGAAGCAAGGTCTTAAAAGGGCGTGAGCGCATTCAACTGGTCATTTCCATTTCCTCTATGCTCTTGCATACCAACGCTTAAGAAAACAATGTGAAAGCTGGCTCAAATAGCCGAACTATGTACCATAACGTTGACGCAGAGTTCTGACTCAGCACTCATCCTTAGGAAGACATTTGGGAAAGGAGTTATGCAAAACAAGAGAAATTACTGGCGTCCACGCGGTTGTGACTGTTCGTGCATAGTAATATCCATTCATTTCGAATTAGGTGTTTTTAACTAAAAAGAACGGTTTCTGGGCGAAGCAGCGAAGAAAAGCTGATTTGATACGCGAATACGGTCCTCCTCTTACAAGTGGACTTACCCTGCATTCCAGTGGGTTTAGAATTAAGGTTAAGTTCAAGAGGGTTATGGCTAAGATTTGGTTGATGAAGCTTACTGCTAAGGTTAAACTTAGAACATGGAGTGCCCATTTGTGTGTGTCTCTGACGCCTTCATGTTTCAGTAAATTATCGAACGCGTGGACTTTTGAAAACCCGCTACCTCATTAAAATCGCATGAAGGGGTGAATGTGCACAAGATTGCTAATCGTTTATGTACACTGTTTTGTCCGGATGCCGACGCAGTACCAAACCCCATCAATGCGCTCGCCTACGGCGCTGTACGTGCAGCGTGTGGGGGAGGGTGGGGGGACAGAGAGAGAGAGAGATTGATCTTCAAAATTATGAGAAGTTTAGGCCTTGTCTGCCGGCCGGTGGGGTGGCCTCATCAGTCCTGGCGGTCGGACATCCGAATGCGGGCCAATTGAGTGCATTTCGGGCTGCCAACTTCTAAAGTAAACACACACACACACACACACACACACACACACACACACACACACACACACACACACACACACACACGCAGGACACGCATACGAAGAGACACATCAAGATCTGTCACACAAACAGCAGGCGAAGACTATCCGGGTGCCAAGATCGTGCCGACTGTCGAACGGTGCGGACGGTGTGAGCAGGGGTGGCGAGATCGCAGCGGTGGCGCCCCATCTGCAAGATGACGCTGGGCCGTCTGGAACGAGTTTATTTCTCCCTCTCTTTCTCTCTCTATGTTTCTCTCCGGGCAAACAATTCTAAAACTGGCCGTCAGTCAATAGCTGTCGTCCAGAAGGAAGGATGAAATGACACGCGAATGTATCTCTTCTTTTGTCATAAACTGGTGGCCAACTCCGTTAAACTGTATGGGTAACCAGAAGACTGTAGTTCAGCTTATCCACACTTTTCTGGACTATGTATTTTTTGCAGATGAGAAGGAGGGTGGCTTGAATAGGGCCGTATTATGTAACAGTGAAGCATTGAGACCTAAGTTTAGTCTTGAAAGCTTAATGGGGTTAACCAACACTGATCCAAATCAGGTCTTTTTCCGACGGTACGAAACTGTACACAACAGCTCTGCTACCGAGCCGTAAAGAACCGATTTGGTAACAATGTAGGAAAATTGAAAAAATCTCATATGCGAACACGGAAAGACCGAATTAAACAATGATTCCTGTTGGCCGGACTACTCCCCCAGAATGGACATTCGTAACTCCTATGCCCCTGACAAGTCTCTTAAAGCTACAAGTGAATAATCAACATGAAGAGACATCTTCAGAGAATTTCGGAACCACCACTATTAAAAGAAACTGCTGGAATTTAAAAACCAGAATTTAGTACGCAACATAGCAACTCCAGAAGACAAAAATGCTGGGGGTGTTCAAATCAGTTGCACTGCCGTCTGAATCCGGTGATTCACGGGATAAACGGTCTATAAAGATCAATTAAATTAATCCTCTCTGAGTTATTAATCCTCCCTAGCAACCTCGGGAACTTAAGAGCTGGACATTTCACCGTTTTAGCTGCTTTTGGCGATCCGATGTCCAGAACCCACTTATACCCCCGTAACGTGGAACACTGGATCAACTAGGCATCAAGATGTCCGACATGAGTATTAAATTCCGCCTGGTCATCTGTCTGAACCAGATGACTGCAAAGGCAGTCGAATTTGTTGAACCTCTAAAAGCCAACTATGAACAAGCCGTTTATTCCATAAAGTCGGTGTCTGTCCAAGTACTCTACGACATACCTTCTGAGTGGTTCTCTAAGGCTACAGAATATTCGTGACTCGCTTTGTACCACCGCGCCGTGCGAAACCACAATGCTTCCTAACGTTAGGCTCCGCAAGCTGTTAAATATGGTGAGAGGTGTGCGCTTATTCATAAGAAGCCATGACAGATATTTGAAATCAGCGAAATACAGCGAACGTTTTAAAAAATTGTTTTCCTATTATGTTGCACTGCTTGTCTAAGATTATATGCAGTTTGGAATATGTCGAAGCACTCATGCACTCTGTGTATATTTATTCCCCAAAGGCTGCATATTTTACAAATCATGGAAACTATTTCATCTGTATAAAAACAGTTAATACTCCACTGGCCGCAGCCGACAACGGTGTTTGAACTGTAAGACAGCTTACTTGGGGTCACTGTCATGTCTGATCCCCCCAAAACTGGTCTCCATGATTTTATTTCCTAAAAAGACCAAACCTGTGCGCGATCGTCCAAACTCGCACTCACTTAAGGTCTGTAATATGAAAGGTAGCTATTCTTTTTTGCAAAAAAGACTGCTTCAGGTCACCATAATAAGGATGGTCATTGCGTAAAATATATCATTCTGGAATTTCGAAACTGGAACTGCGAACAGGGCAATCATTTGTGGGCCGAATGTCTGCATTCAAAACCCCATTTCGGTAGGTCAGAGGAGTAGATACTTCTACCTTACTACGGGCGGCTTTACGCTAGATTCAGGGGATACCCTAACGCAAACCTTAACCAAAGTCCTAACTCCTGGGAGATTAACACAAGGCTATTTATATTCAGGGGCACCAATTCTCGTGTTAGGTCTTCATTTCAATCGCCGGGACGCGAGCCCCACCCATGAACGCATGGACTAACGCAGACTAGCGAAGTCGAGAAGTACATTATGTGCGGCTTATTAGAGGGCAAATGTTATATCCTATATTATACATGAGCTAAGGTTGAGATATTTAAAGTAAAAAAAGTTTAGGAAGGTGTTCGTAAGAGTATTCATAACCTATGACCCACTCCGTAAAGAATGGACGACCAACTGATATCGTGCGTTAGAACTATTGGTTGGACATGGGACATGGGCCTCCATACCACAGTAGCCTATATGCTAAATTCCAAGAGGCACCTACAACGCGTGCTAACTTTGACTCTAACCGACGTAATAACCCTCCTAAGCATAGCCCTGGAAGTGAAGACAAGGCATTTCTATTACGAAGGATCCATATTCCCATGCCCTGCAGAAATGTCAACAAACCTAGACTGTCTGTCTATCTGCGTTGCTTACTTGTCCCTCGTTTTTGCGCGCGCACTTGAAAGTGAGCACGGCTTCGGTTGACATGATTTACAAGTGGTCGTCGTAGCCAACATAAAGCTGGCGCCAGACTTCCTTAAGGCTTTAAATTCTCGCTTTAACTGCATTTGTCGCCTCTGTGACGTTCATTCGCCCATGATGCGGACGAATGTTCTGATTAGGCAGTTTTCATGACCCCACGGCAGGAATGCTACACCTCTCTTACTAATTTCATCTGGCAGCGAGTTGGCGTCATCAACTTGAAAATTTACGAGTACGACTTGAGGCCCAGTCTATAACCTTCATGGTCAGTTACATGGCGACCCATAAATGATGAAGTCTGCTTCGTTTTTGTCACTACTTTATACATATACATATATGGCGAAGGTATCACACCGTACTCTCGATATAGGTATTAGGTTAAAGCCCAGGCACGTGTTTCGTCGGTATTTTGCTGTTGTGTGACACAACTGCGAGGGGTGTGGCTCCTCAGTGGGTCTCCTAGTGTTATCTAACACGTTACGTATATAATATTGGAAAATGGGGATGTATACTGCGAAGGAAATAAGTTATACGAACAGCTAACAAAATACAACTAGTTAATTTTAGACTCCGTCTCCCCGCGTCGTCTTAAAATGTTTTGAAATGCCCCGGGAGCCCATCGTCAGGGAATGAAATACTGTACAGTTAATCTTTTAGTTAGTTCGCCTCTGTCGGGAATGACCTCCGTCTGCGCTACTGATATGACCAGGCAGTGCCTGATGGATGATTGGCAGATCGATATGTCGACTAAACGAGTCCTAAGTCGAGTGCCTCGCTTACTGCACCAGGCGCAAAACTCGGTCGCCCGACTGGCCCTATATTTTCATGAGTTGCCGCCGAGTTGTTGCTTCTAGTCTGTGGGGGACGCCAATCCCAGATGTGCTCATCAGTCTAGTGCGCAGTGTCGAATATATCTGGCGTGTCAGACGAAATTGCCGGTCGCCAATGCGTGATCGAATCAAAAGCGCAGCTGGAGGTTATTCTCGGCAGAGGGGAACTAGCTTTGAAGTGAGTTGTACAGTCTTTCATTCCTTGACAATGGGCTCGCGCGAGTGTTCGAAGTGCCGAACAACTGGTCCTATCGATCGCGATGCCGTTTTCGGCAAGGAAAGTAAATCGGTCCGTAAGAGTCCTTCCGACAACAGAAGGGAATATCCTGTCAAAATGGGCTGAAATATAATCATTCTGACTAATATTACTTGGACTCTCATTATGCTAACAGTAAACCTTAAAAAAGATGAACAGTTCACAATCTCAAACACCAATGTACAGGCCTTAGACGATTAGAATTATTTCCCAAGACTACCGCATGAAGAAAGCGAAGCAGTAAAAATATTAAGAACCAACCAAAACACCAGCGTACTCCCCACAAACAAAAGAGACTTAACTGCGTTTTAAGAAAAATCAGACTATAGTGCGAACGTGCAGTCATTGTTAGACGATAGTCCAACAAATTAGTCACTTTTCACAAATCCTACCATGCAACAGATTTCATTTATTGATAAGCTGCTAAATCGCCCTAGAGGAACGAAAAAATGTCGGATGACATTGCAAAATCCCCAAAACAATCCAAACCAACCATCTCAATATCTTCGGAATGCCAAAATTTCACAAAAATAAAGTGTTATTGCGATCGAGAGTATCTTTAATTGGCGCACCCAATTACGAATTTTTAAGTTGCTATTCCGCAAACTCCACCCAATTACGACTTACTGCGAAGCGTCCACTTAGAAATATACAGAATTTCTGGAAGAATTGTGAGGAATCACTATTTCCGCTGATGAGATAATGGTATCCTTTGATGTCGCTTCTTTATTCACATCCATATCATTAGGCTTAGCAGGGCTATGCGGAGATGAACTCCTAAAATCCTTATACACGGCTGTTTCCGCATCTGCCTTACCTGCAATCATAGGCCTTTGTCTAGAAACAATTTTTTCGTTCGACTACCGATACTATCAACAAGCAGAAGGAGCTTCAGTAGCATCACCTTTATTTAACTTTCTTGTTAAGCTGAAAACACAGAAACTGACGTCGGCAGATCTTTCCTTATTTAATGTTAAGTTGTGGGTACGATATGGAGAGGACACACTTGCTGTGGTTAAAAAGGATCAACTGGAGAAAAGCCATAGCACCATCTACCCTACCGTACAAGGATTTAAATTCACGCTCGTGAACGAGGTTGGCAATAAGCTCCCATTTCTTGATGTTCTCGTATAGCGAAAGACTGACGGAACATCGCACACATCCGCTTAACGCAAAAACATATGCGGAAGTAATTCTACACTAAGAGAGTAACAGATCGACCTCTCACAAACGGAGTACTGTCAAAAGTCTGCTTCATCGAGCAAAAACAGATTGCTCTGACGAGAAGGGGTACCAAGTTTAGCCGAATTGGCCGCTTGAACTATTTCCTAGAGCAGTTACCCTGTATATTTCGCAGGCCGATAAATGAATCAGCGAGAGTTAGAAGGTGAGGAAGTAGATGGTTTCAGTCAAGCGCCCAAAGTAAATGCTTGGTGAATCCTTCCTTACATGAGGAATGTGTCTGAATTCGTTGAAAAACACTTGAGGAAGCACTAAATAAAAGTGGCGCACAAGCCGACGACCACTTTACGCACTCAGCCTGTACACCCCAGAGATAGGGTTGGCTATCTTGATAACATGTCGCCATGCGTATCCTCGAAAATAACCATCAATTCGGCTTCCACAAGACAGAACTGATCCGCCGAGCTGAAAGCAAAACGGCAAGAGAGATAATCGAAGCCCGGCTATCAAACGTCAACTCGACCAACCGTAGGATCAACCTACCGGCGTCATACGAGGACGTCAGACACCACTTAGGCAGGAAAGGAGGGCCAATGAGAAGAGAGAACAATGGACCTCGTTTAAATCAAAAACGAATTTTATAATTTTGCTTCACGTTGCATGAGATGCGGCAGATGCTACATATCTCGTCATCTTGACCCTGTATAATGTAAACCAACGCGGTGGGAGCAGGAGGCGTGAGGGATTGCGTTAGACCCAGCAAAATTTTACTCCGGCATAATTAAGTTCATGCACTCTCCATCGCAGTGCCCTCGTCGGAACAGCAGGTGTTCTGATCTGTCGCGATTTAGGAGCCGTCGATTCGAAGACTCCGTTGGCAATGCTCATTTGAATAGAAAAAAATATTTGCAAAACGAATGTGCATCTGCCACCTGAAAGCGGTGCAGACGACACGGATCAAACCTCAACAATCAAGAAACCACATCGCCGGGTGTGCGAGAATCGAAAAGCCTGAGAAAGATGGCGTCTGAAAATTCCTTGATTTCATCTGTGGATTTTTTACCAGTGCTTTTCAGCATTTTTGATGCTACATCTTTTTTGTTCGTCCTCATGTTTGAAAATGACCAATCACGTCACGGTGGCAATCGAGCTGGGTTATGAAGTAGGTATGTGCGAGTACTATGTTTCGAAAGGACAAACATGTATAGTCGCTTATCCCTACTTTTCGAGTTAGTCATTCAAATAATTTACTTTTCTATAATACAGTTGTGGCAAATTACCTTGGACCGCAGGGATACGCTACAATTGGGAGACTCTATGCCATAATGAAATGATTAATCGCGAAGCGCATTTTGTTAAAAAGTCTAAGAAAAAAAATAGTTACCCTCATCGGCGGTGAGAATTTCCCTTGGATCACAAACCAGCGTCTTGTGCAGTTGATTGAGACCGCGTGCTGGGAGACATTTCTCCCGCTGTGTGACGATGTTCGGGTAGTTCATGACTTGCATTGTGAACTCCGCCGGGAAGTGGAGGGCTTCGATGAACGAAGTCGAAATGAACAACGCCCACAAAAGGGAAATATGGGGGAACATTGTGATGTCTTCTGGCGGTTAGAGGCTTCGATTCCCGTGGAGGACTGTGTCTTACCCTAAATCTGCTCTTATGGCGATATTATGGCGCACAGCATTTAATCCTGCCACAGACAACGTTGTCGATGATTGGCTCAAGTGCTTGCCGCCTCATAAACCAATGGGATGACAGATCAGTCCAACGCACGGCCCGCGGGCGCCGATGCTGTGCGTATTCGCACCTTACAACGATACACTGACCGGTCAAGCATCTAAACAAACCTAACGTCCAACATTGTGGTCAGGCCAAAGCAAAGAACTTTTCGGCATGAAACTGCACGTTCCTTCAGGATTCACATACATGCATACATGTCAACTAAGTTGAACTCTTCGTGGGCTTACACTCAGCATGAAGTTGGGCAACGACGCAATATGAGACCCATGACAAATAATCAAGGACAGATCCTTCTGTCCTACGGGACCGGTGGAATTAGGGGTCATATGGGTGCAGAAAGTGGAAGCGTAGGTGCACGGGCGGAAAACACAATTCCTGCGTAGGCTGTTGTTAAAAATATGTGTAAATTAAAGTAAGTCCTTTGCTGACCTTGAAAGGCGGCCGGAAAATTGATTTAAATTATTATTGAGTACCATGACACCACAGTAAACCAAATATAACTCCTATACAATAATGACGCTAAGAACAGAGATCAGGGCAGTAAAGTAGCCAATGAACATCCAAGGTCGCAGGGCCCCAGGAACCCCAAAGGATTAGAGCGCGATCGTCGACTCGGCTATTCCATGAAATGCAACAATACAGTGAGCAATATGTAGATGGTCTAGCCATCCAGGAAGGGGAAATAAAGCCAAGTAAACTGGTTAGCCTAAGCAAAATGTCACAATAGGTAATATTTCAGTTAAACTAACGGTAACCAATGTAAAATAGGAAAACAATTGTTCTTTTGTTAAGATAAACATGTCATCGCGTAATAGTAGTGTAAGCAATTTTTATGTTGCAGGAATGCTATGTCCAAGCCTCTAAGATGGCGTGCTCAACTGAATGGACCATTGAGGATTGACAGCATTAGGAAAGCACCATAAAACCAAAGTAAACCAAATATAACGCCTTTACAATATTGACGCCGAAGTCAGGGATCAGGGCGACAATGTAGCTACTGAAAGTCAAACTTCGCAAACCACCGAGGACCCCAAAAGAGTACTGCGCGTTCGGCGACTAAACTGCTCCGCCCAATGCAGGAATACGAAGAACAACACCTAGATGATTTAGCCAGCAAGTTATGTAAGAAAAACTAAGGAAAAGAATAGACCTAAGCAAAATGGCATAATAGATAGTATTTGTGTTAGTTGTGTCTATAAAAGTAGAAATTTCGGCGTGTGATAATAGTGGGAACAATGTTTTATGTCCCAGGAATGCTATATCCAGGCCTCCAAACGCTGTAGAAGGTCGGGTGCAAATAAGTGAGCTATTGAGGATTGACAGCATTAGGAGAGCAATCGAAATGCCCAACGTGATATTACTATTGTCAAGAAAATGGGCTACTCTCAACATATCAGGCCTGCGCGTGCCATAAGCCAATAAAGCTACCTATGAGAAATATGTGCGCGGACGGCATTGTTTTCCAGTGCAAAATCTGTCACCGACGGAAATCACTGCGAACCGGATCCGTATTTGAAGGCAACCGCCTAACCATACCAAAGATAATGAAAATAATGCTGGCCTTTGTGATAGGAGACAGACTGAGGAAGTGGAGGTTGCACGCAGCACAGCACTCAGGTGGTATCGCGCATGCCGGGATGTTTGCTCAGGCGCCTTGTGGAAGGTAACCAGGCAGCTTGGCGGACGCGAAATTGAAGTCCAGATTGATAAAACGGTGGTGAGCAGGAAGAAGCCTAATATCGGCCGTTCTGGGTTGTGGGCATGTACGATATCCACCAGAGGAAGGCTGTCTTTGAGCAACTCGCTAAGAGTGCAACAGGCCAGACGCTGTTTCACGATCGTTACCAATCATCAGTACATCATAGGCCTTATGAAGTGAGGTATATAAGCATGTCAAGCAGTGGTTTGACACTCACTGATGTGGTTAGGCGGGCGGACAAAATAGGATCGGGTGAGATCCGGACCACAACAGTGAATGTTAAAGACCTACTTGACCTACTTTGAGCCAGCCAGTAACAGGAGCTGGGCCTCCCTGGAAACCGTCGTAAAGAAATGGGCTGTCCCCGGAAGCTTAACTGTTACTGCCGAATGGAAGGCATACAGTGGCCTGCCTGCAAAAGCATACCAACCTCTCAACCACTCCCGCCAGGCAAACACCATCGAAGTATAATGGATCCGGCTGAAGAGGAAACTGCTCGAAAGTGGGCCGGTCTCTGGAGATCTCTGGGAGCCCATCTCGACGAAGCCCTATATAGAATATAAGTCGGAATTGACCGAACTGTTCCCGATGTCGTCTGGAATACGTTTCTAGCACATCATGCTCAAACGTATCTGGTTAAGCAAAACTGCCCATGCTAAAGTATCGATCAACGTGTACTAAAGGTTGTTGTAGAAAGCGTCCTTTAATAGATTGTTTAAATGTTTTTTACCGTCTGGGAATGTCTGTTTTCCAGATTCGTGCGGAGGAAGTCGTTGCGTTGGTTGAATTGTCGAACTGTTCGTATACGTTAGGTTGCGAGGGTGCCTTAAGAGGTGAAGTGTAGTCGGACGTCTGAATCTTCAGGTGAGATCATTGTTTGGGATAAGATTACTCGGGACTTGAAGATTCTGCATGACAAAGGCGGCGACTTGAAGTGATATCAAAAGTAGGAGGCTGGTCACAGTTGCTGCCCGTTCACTCACTTGCATAAGGTAGTTCAGATAAGAACCAGCAGGGTAGCGGATTTAATGGAAATCAAACAAAGAATTGGACAGACTGCTGCCATATACACCGGCAGTTAAGGAATAAGCCTTAGCTCAGATAACAATTAGCCAGCATAAATTGTGCGCGCAAAAACTTGCCTGGACTTTTTGATCTTTTCACGCCTCTCTCTTCCTTTCAGAAGCTAGTGTCCCCTTCCAGTGTTCAGTGGGACTGCGACATTGACGAAATAGCAGAGGCCTACGCCAACGGGTGATAACTACCGCCGAGGCAGTGGCTATACAGCTAGCCAATCCAGTGCTGTGTTGTCAGAAGACGCTTGTAGCGGCCGAGGACGTCAAGGGTAGCACAAACCAAGGTAAGGAAACACTAAGAGTAGATCCTGGAGGAGATAGATCTGAACAGAGCTGTTAGCATCTCTGAATACTCATTCACACGCAACAGAGGATGGTACGTCGGGAACGGGATACAGTATAGTATAACAAGACGATCATGGGAGATACGTATAATAATAATAATAGTTACTCGTACAGGTGGAATGAGTTACAGCCATAAAATAACCTGTCTGGGCGGGGAGGCGATATCGACATGCCAGCTCATTAACCGGTGGGGAATGCAGCGCTGGGGGCAACTGCAGGGAAGGGCCGAGGGAGGTGCCGATGTAGTGAAACGGAGAGCGATGCGAGCGTTACGGTACGGTACGGGGGAAGGGATCGGCGGAAGAAAGAGAAGGGACACCAGCCATCTTCACCGACACGCAGTTACGCCATCTCAACCCTAGGTCCTCGCGCGGAAAAGTGTCACACATTCAAACAATTCTGTTCATGTCCAGGGGCGTTACACGCTGACACGGGCGCTCTGTCTTCCGTGGCGAACGCCGACCCCAGATGATGATTGCACGTCGCCCCAACCTCCTGATGGCAGTGGTGCGTGCACAACGTACCCGACGTACAAACATTACTCACAGCCTATGTCCCCCCTCTCCCCGCCTCCCTTGACCCAATGACCACAACACGTCGACCACACAATAGCACGCCTCGCCATGCGAGTGGCGTGCGAACGATGAGCGATAATAGCCCCTGAGTCACTTATAAACCATGTACCTTCGCATAATTTCAACTTTCATGTAACTGTTTTGGCCTGATGACGAGTTACCGAAAACACGTGTTTTCCAAATTGATTTTTCAGTTGTAACATGGAAATAGCAACTATTGATCATTTCGTTCCTCGTAACAGTGGTAGTTTTATCATCAGATCATACCCGGAATTTGCGGACCAACGTTTTGAGAACTTGCGGGACAAGAAGACTAGCTAGGGGTCTTACCAGTTGCCTCCGTATCCTCTCATACGGCAGCAGAATTATATATGCGGCGCAGCCTGGGTCTCTTCGGCTGGGGCTACGCCATCTTCGGCCTGACCATCGGCACGAACAAGACAATGATCATGCATCAACCAAACGCAGCTGAAGACCGTGGACAACTTCGTCGACTTGCGCAACACACTCCCACACTGCATCAAAATCGCCAAAAAGTGGTTCACCGAACCTCCTAAGTCACCCAGGCCTTCGATCGGCTGCAGAACTTTGTATGGAATCGCAAAACAAAACGGTCTTTTTGATGAAGCGGTTGTACAATGTAGAGACCTGTACTATATGTTAGGAGCAAGCGTGGAAACTCAGTAATTTTGTCTTTAGTTGTCTTTGGGCAGTATGAAAGCTGTGCTGACAGGACAGGATCTCGGCCAAGGAAGTGTTGGTAGCGAACGGGATCCTGAGCATCTACGCGATGTTGAACAACTTCTGTTACGTTAGAGCGGTCCCCTTTGTGTGGGCGGACAATGAGCGACTCCCAAAACGACCCCTTTACGTAGAAGGTCGTTTCGAGTGCTAGCCGGCTAGGGGTCCGAAAACCCTGTCGGAGAGACATTAAAGAGAATTATTTAAAGCTAACCAATCTGAAGACCTGGGAAGATCCCTCACAGGACCAGTCGCCGCCGGTCAGAACACTTGTGACGTCCCCTCAACCACGACACTTGCCGTCAGCAGCCCATCTCCAGCAATATGGACTCGGTACCAACATGCGCTCATCGCAATCGCATATTCACCTCATGCATCGATCAGGTCGATTACTTGCAACTTCATCGTACTCCGACCTGTGCACCAATGCCAGGAGTCCTACGTATAACTGTCGAATCCGCCCTTACTTTCCACACTGTCCACGCACATTTATTCGCCGCATGGGTCTATTCGGTCACATGTGTATCCATAACAGCAGAATTCACCGCAATATCGGCACATCTGACACACCTTACACATCCACCAGCCCTCCCATTCCCAGGCCAATGGGCTACCCATCCACCAGCGCGATTACCACTACTAACACCGCAATAACAACCGACCCAACATCCCCAAGACCTGTCTTGTCCACATTGGCACCGCATATTCGCCACACGTATCGGCATGGTCGGGCACTCGCTAATCCATCGTGCGAGGCTGACGAATCAGTGCCTAGAGTACCAACATACACCCACCACGCCGCCTCAGCTGCCCTCATTGTCGTAGCGCGTTCAGCCGTCGTATGGGCCTGTTCGGCAGCATGCACATTCAGGAAAACCTGTAGTAAATCTCCGCGGACTAGACCCAAGTCAAACAGACTCCTCCTCCAAAAACTGCAAGACATGAACGCTTACAGCATCTCCCATCATTGGCGCCTCTCGCGTAAGTGGGAAGCGTGTTCTTCGGCAACTCCTCGACGTGTGAGGTCCGGGGAGTCTACTCCCTTTTGTAGGAATTCCTAGCATGTGCGTACAGAATGTCCAGTGCTGTGTGTGGCACGCGTAAACGAGCCGTTCGCAGTTCTGTCGCACTTGTCTCCAAATCTTGGCATCAGGTGGTTGACCGACTCGGATAGTTGGCTGGTGCACGGGAAAGGGTCAACTGTCAGCGCACAACTCTTCAATTTAAACAGCCTAACGCGCTTGACTCAATCACGACACACTAAGCGCCGTGGCTTGTAAGGTTGTCGACTGCAGGGATACCTTGGACCTCGCGGTCAGTCTAGTGTGTGCTTTGTGTGGGGTGTGTCCGAGTGGTGGAGTGAAAGTCAGGTTGCAACTGCTGATTCTTCTTGTGGCCTCTGTGGCACTGGCATTCAGCGGAATCCTACCCGGTGTGATGGCGCGCGGTCAAGTGCAAGGTTCCCCGTGTCAGTCACCTGCGCTCTCTCCCGCTTCCTGTGTCCTTGACTGTCGTGACGCCGGGCCCATGTGCCTAAGGAGGAATGAGTGTGGTAGATGCAATACAAGCTTCCACCACTACAAACTAATTCATGCGCAAGTCACCGCTTCTGCTCTCCCCCCAGTTGTGTAGTGCACGGTTGACATTGTCGGAAACGACGGTCAAGCTGTTGAGTAGTAGTAGCCGTCGTCATGGTAATAATAAGTCAGTTTTAAGTCAGTTTATTAAGGGATTGAGGCTTTCGCCCTTGAGCTCCCTATTCATATCGCCAAACAGAAATAAAGTCATCAATTACATCAACAAATGCGGAAAGTGCAAAAGTTAGCGGTAAGTGTGATTTATGCGCAAACTGCCGCCGCAAAAACAATCGTGGTTATATGTACGGAAGTTTCTCAACAAATGAGCATCTAGTGTGCACTTGAAGGATTGGACAGTTTAGGAAAGAACCACCGCATCAGGGAGTCCGTTCCATGCCTCAATGACCCTGTGAGAGAAGGCTTTCCGTCGGACGTCCGAATGAGCCAGCTTCCTCTGCAGTTTGAAGGGATGACCATGCAGACGGTCAGTCCCGGCCAATGCGAAGAATTCGTCAAAGTCTAGGGCGCACTCATGACCTATGACAATCCGGCCGGTTTGAATGGGGTCGCCGCGCAGTTGCCTGTAATTGAGAGAAAGCAGATTTGTTCGGTCAATCTGGTTTCGTAAGGCAGATGATGAAGATTCATGACCATCTTCGTAGCCATCGCCTGTACTCTTTCCAGTCGTTAATAGTCCTTCTTCAACCACGGTCGCCAGGCCTGGACTGCATACTCTAAGTGGGAACGAACGATAGGTTTTTCCGAACAGCTCTTTATCGATCTGCACAAATCCTCGCCTCAGCACAAATAACACCCTTATCGCACTTTTGGCTGCCCTTTGACACTGTGATGATGGTTTCAGTGAGGAAGTCATTAGAACGCCGAGGTCTTTCTGTTCCACAGCATTTGAAAGGGGCTGACCGCCCAGGACGTATTGAAAGGAATCATCCTCCTTACTGGTCTTTTTGGTGCGGAGTCTCAGGACTACACATTTGTCCACATTAATATTAAGGAACCAACGAGCTGACCAATTGTTCAGGCGGTTGAGACTGTCTTGAAGCGCATACCTTTCTGAGTCAGATCTGATGGTTCTCCACATCTTAATATCGTCAGCAAACATGATGGCGCTGCATCCCAGGTCGTCGACGCAGTAGTTAATGTAAACCAGGAATAGCAACGGCGCTGAGACGGAGCCCTGGGGTACACCACTTAGAACGGGGGTAGGAGGTGACCTTGAGGCCTCAATGCACACAGTTTGTGATCTCCCGGTAAGAAAATCTGTTATCCATATCAGCAGCCTTCCTCTTATCCCAATTCCAGAAAGTTCGTAGTAGTAGTAGTAGTAGTAGTAGTAGTAGTAGTAGTAGTAGTAGTAGTAGTAGTAGTAGTAGCAGCGAAAGTAATTAAGTTATCATATCCTAGTATTTTTGGAATTATTGCTACTTACTATTATTGGGTAGTTCGTACTACTTCATTATAATCTGTTGCGCATCTCGTGGAGAGTCCTGGTGGTGAAGAAGAAGAAGACACGATCGCCGGGTGGTGTCCACGAAACTATACTGTGTCGTGAAGCGTATGAGATTACTCGGATATGAAGAAACGTTTGGTTCCGCCTAAAATTGGCCAGTTTTCCTTTCATAAAACAGATTTGGAAAGAACCCTGCTCTAGTTAAAGGCTTTCCGCTCCTCAAATCAATTTAAGAAACAAAATAACATCATCAGAAATATGCCATACACCCACTCAATGTACAATCACGACATTTCCTGAGTAAATTAGGTGTGTTCACGAAGTTAGCATTCTCGTTTACTCCTCGAGGGAGAATAACGTCTTCCTTCTCATTTGCATTTACTCAAACATTCGCTTTATTTCTCAACCGATCTTTGAATGGTTCCTCGCAATACTGTGTGCAACATTTGGTCTCATTCATATACCAGGGAAATTTCTACACTCAACCTCTCGAAAAAACGCAGACGAAGTTTTTGAATGTCACAAAAATTTCGGTCATCCAGTTCTTTTGATACTTATTGCTACCATGGTCTGTCTAAGCTATCATAGGCATTTTATTTGTTAAAGGAGGTTCTTTCATGTAAATATTATGATTTTACAGTCGTACGCTGGACATCATTGTGGGAGCTCACCTTCTTTTCCTTTGACCTTGAAATTTGCCGCGACTCCTTTTCCTGTTCCATACTGGATAAGGGAGTGGAAAAACACAGGGCTCGGGCGTAGTAGTGTCCGGGAAAGTGGCTTTGAGGTAGTCCACACTCACGACTTCCTCGCGAGTAACGCGCTGTACTTCACGTACTAGGAAAGTGCAGTATGCTTCTTCATCTTGATTCAACACACTTATCCTCTGTTGGTGTCATATAACGTTTGTTGCCAAGGCCTGTCGCTTAAACGATTACTCTTCATTCTCCTCAAGGCAGAAACAACGGATGAAATAAGTCAGCCCGAAGACAAGTGAAGCTAATCTTCCCGGATCCTCAGGCTCTGGTCGTTCCTTCTACGTCTGCGACAGCCAAATCCGTAGACGTTTCCAATTGTGCACCGGAGCCCAGATGTGCGTGATCCCTCCCACTCTATCCGACCGTCCCTACCGTCACGGTAGTCGTCAGGCCCAGGCTGCAAACTGTTCCCTCACTGTTCCCCCATTAATCATCGGCCTCCATATTTCCTTCTCCCTGGTCTTTTTTGATTGCTGATATCTTGGCTCAGACTTTCTACATGAGTTTGATTGCCTTGTAGAATGTAGGCGTAACCGATTGCTCGACCGTACCGCTGACTTACAGTAGGTGGGCTAACTCATGAAATCTCAACAGAAATTCCGAAATTCGTTTCCGTTTCGAAAAGATTAAGTAGGTAGGGTTGTAAAACCAGTGACAGTGCAGCATAATTCTATAATTATTCAGTTACCCCAGCACGCCGGTTTTTGAAAAAACCGCTTTTCGGTTGCATTCAATAACCATACTCTGAAAAATGGGACTACTTAAGTAGCATGCATTTTTTCATTGATTTTCGATGCCCTTAAAGATTTAATTATATTTCATAGAAAACATGCCTAAAACTATTCATTTTTTTGCTCATTCAGTAGAAAATTACGTCTTCTTTCAATTTTACACTCGAAGGAAGGGTATAATTCTGTTTTTAAAAAGTTTCTCATTGTGAGATGTTTTAATACCGTGAAATGGCCCTTCATAAAACGTCATGTCTCTGCATTTATCAATGTGGCTTGTAAAGTTAACACTGTGGCTCAAATCCACTGTTTAGTTTTATGAGTTCTATATGGTTCCCCTTTAGTACCGTAGAGAAATGTGTGGTTTTCCGTACGCGTACATTGTACGGCTTGTAGTTTGGGAACCCGGGATGCAAGTGTAACGTCAGGTTGGGTTCACACTCATTCGGGAATTGGAAAAGTTTTATAAAACTAAATTATACTTGTCCTTCGAGTGTAAAATTGGAAAAAGACGTAATTTTCTACCGAACGTGTGAAAGAATGAATCATTTTATGCATGTTTTCCATTAAATGTAATTGAATCTTTAATGGCATCGAAAATCAGTGAAAATATGCTTGCTACGTAAGTAGTCATTTTTTACGGAGTATGGTTTTTGGATGCAACCAAAAAGAAGTTTGTTTGAGAGCCGGCGTCCTGGGGTAACTGAATAAGTATAAAATTGTGCTGCCCGATGTTTGGTTTTACAACCCCAATTAATTAATCTTTTCGAAACGGAAACGCACTTCGGAATTTCTGTTGAGATTTCATGAGTTAGCCCACTTACTTTATCTGTTCGGAGGTCGACCCCCTGAACATCTGCCTGTAAGTTCTCCGTCCTGGATGCATATATAGTTTGCCCTTATCGGCAGCTCCTTTTTCAACTACGTTTAGTTCTGCAGTTGCTGTTTGCGTCTCAGGCCCTCCGGCGTTCGCTGGGCACATATTAACAGAGTATGCAGACCGCGAAGGCGGAGTTTGGACACATGCCGCAGTTCGGCGTCTCCTCTACAAGTGTTGTCGATAGCGACACCAGGCGACTGACGAATTTGTGACTGTTGCCTTTTAATTTCCTCAGAAATAAACAGCTAACTTGGAGTAGATCAGTGCATACTAAGGTTTATAGGTGCAGACCAAAATTGGATGTATGAAAAATATAATGCTCTAATGATAATTGTGGCCACTACTGTACACATAACCACGCAATCATTTCTGATCAGTGCCCAGTGACTCATCTTTAGGACTTTGCCGGAGCCATCTTAGGCAAAAAAGTTGGTAAGATGTGGTGGCCGCACCCGATGGACACAATGCGCACACCATTTTCAGCAGTTAATTAGATGGGTCATAAGTGGTCACTCCCAACCTCCCGCATGGACAGAAGTTATGCGTCTTGATCCTACCTCAAGCAGGAAACGCCTACTACTAATAAACTATTGAACTATATTTCGTTTGATTCACTTACTTCATAAACAGGTTTACTGAAATCCCCGGATGTTAGATGCTCGCACATGGGGGCCACCTTTGAAGACATTCATAATGACTTCTCACCTGCCTAACATGTTCACAGTAGGAACCAACTTACGCCTCCCCTCCTCATGTCTTTCCTAGATGAGCACTGTTGGAGCACAAGAAAGTGGTGTATAGACTATTCGCTGGTTCATCCCCGAGAATCAACACATTATTGACGAGTTTTGTGCAGATCAGTTGTCGAGACTGCCCGTAAGTGCTGGAGCGCCTCTCGTCTTCTATGTTGACCTGGAACAACAGGATCGTTGATCATTTGACCTAGAGAAGCTGAGCCGTCTAGTTAGTAAGCGGAAGTCATTGAGCCTCTACGTGGCCTGCGTCATGGATGATGTGTTTCAGGACCTGCCTAAGAAGAAGAATTTTGTGGTTGTTGTGAAGAAGAAGATGTTCTACTCCGAGGGTGATGACCTTGGTTTTCTGAGCTACGTCTACAAGGTCAACCTAACTTCGCCCAATCTGAAGAACTTTGACTGCATCACAACGACAAGCTAAAAGGTCCCTTCATACCCCTCACGAGGATTGACGAGGCTGGCGTCTATCCGCCCATTGCAGGCACCCCATTGGCTACTCGACAGGTCCACACTCTAACATTTGTCTGCACCAAGCTCGATCGGCAGATTAAAATAGACGAAGTCTACTTGAAGGGTCCTCTGCCGGCTGCTACGAGAAATGACATACAGGTGGGTAAGGGGGAGATG
The DNA here is from genome assembly GCA_902702965.1 of Spirometra erinaceieuropaei. NCBI lineage: Eukaryota > Metazoa > Platyhelminthes > Cestoda > Diphyllobothriidea > Diphyllobothriidae > Spirometra > Spirometra erinaceieuropaei. The sequence continues at coordinate 79,154 of CACRXP010000870.1, read as the reverse complement.
TGGTCCGTTTGTAAGGAAGAACTTTGAGTTTATTCTGCCTGGCTGGAAAAAGGACGACGTCTACACCATCACCGCTTGGCTCTCTTCAGGCAGCATTATGATGAAGAAGGCTGTCATTCTGGGACCCTTCGACCAACTGACTGTCAAGCCGACTGTCGCGTTTGCAGACCAGACTGTCGAAATTATGTGCTTTCAGGACTTATTGAAGAAGCCCAGCGATCCCAATAAACACTTTGCCACAATGTTCGCTCCCAGTGCCGTTGAGTACCTCCTCCTAGAGGGCCTCAGCCAGACCGACTACATAACCCTCCCAAGCTTCACGCCTAAGGAGAGGTGCGTCCTGCAGACCAGATGGCCTTCCGGAGTCGCGCGCTTCAACATCCCAAGTCATTACTGATTTAAGTAATAAGGAGTTATCCAATGTCATATAATCAAAGTGCGAGTGTGAGATTTGGTTATGTTGCCCCACCTGATGAACACAATACTCTAGGGGTTGAGGTTAGGAGTCAGGGTTAGGGGTTAGAGTTAAGGGTTAGGACTGGAGGTTAGGATTGGGGTTAGGAGTTAGGGCAACTATTTCTAAACCAATCAAAGCGCAATCGCGCATTTCCAATAGTTTTTTTTGCATACAACTACTTGACCTCGTCGCCTGTGTGTTCCCCGATCCCCCCTGTAAAAACCCCCTATTACTACCGGTCCCGTATTAGAGGTGACTGGGGGTTTGTTGACCTCAAGTGGGGCTACATAACTACATCCGACCAAACAGTTTTTTAGAAAATCCGCCTGGAGTGTGGCTTTCATCAAATACAGTTCACTCCTCAGGAGATTCCAAAAAGTGCCGTTACTATCCCGTTTTAAACTTTTAGTGGAGGGGAAGAGGGTGGTTGTAGCAAGCTCCAGCCGGATTCTGATAGATATTGTGCGTATGCCGTACGTTGAATTACGTAGATGACGAAATATAGAAAATTTTACAAACATACATTAGGAGTCCAGAATTGCCGCCATTTTCCCAAGTGAGTCGAAATGACAAAGACATCATATGCACAGTACGAACAGAAGCTGTTCAAATGCCAACAAATTTGGCAAGGACAAAATATTTTTGGTGAAGAATGCAGGCATCAAAAATTAGTACATAGAGTGTTGTTCGTAAAAAGTAGTTGCTGAGATGTGGCAGAAATACTTTAGTTAATCTTCGGTTTTTCGCCTTCCCCGTGAGACGATATACTGCGGCAGGCAGTCTGCTGTTAAATGTTGGGCACGGTCTTGCAGATTTTATTGGGTGGTTTTTTATATGTAGGGTTTTCTTGCACTTTAGCAGTTTTTGCTAACTGTGCTGAATAAGTCGCCTGATATCCTGGTTGGATCAATCGTAAGGACAAAAGCAGTTAGGAGGTTGCACGTGGTATACTTATAAAGCAAGATCCTGTGAATAATAGTTTCGAGCTTGAAGCAGGAGTTTTGTTCTGCAAACTGGCGATGTAGTCTTCTGAATCCTAAGACCTCTTTTAAGTAGCAATATACGTTCTACTGCCTAGAGGCAATCGTCAGATGTAACGCTCACCGTAATTTGCAGTTAGGTGTGTTTTGGAGAAAGTTAGCTACTCGGCCGACTGCTTAGACTGTACTTGTAGGATGACCTGAGAATGAAAGACTACATGGATTTTCACGTCAAAGTGTGTGCGTGTGTGTGAGGAGAATACTTGGCGTGGCATTTCATAGTTGAAAAATGATAACGTAAATCCTTCTCGATGTAGGGACAAGTAGTTCCTGTGCCCACGGTCACCTAACCGATAATGATAATTCTGGTTTATCTGGCAAGACAGGACATTTTCCCGTTTTTTTGGGGTTGTTTTCATCGGCTATGTCTAGTCCTAGACTATACTTAATCGTCGCAGAGTGGCCGCGCTAATGTTAAAGTATTTGGCAGACGATTCCTGCTACACCCATTCCACACCTAAATTGGTTATTTTCCGAAAAAAGGCGGCACATAAATTATCCTCCCACATACACGGGGGACAAGCGTGCACCAGGAGGCTTGACAACTTCACGATCCACTCTGGGTTATTAGTCTACGCCTGTGAATTCCGGACGTTGTAAAACACAAGATTCCGTCCTTGATATTAACTTGCCCAACATTGTATTTTTTTAAAAATTAGAATTTTTGGAAATGGCCATGTGTTCGTCGTCTTGAAAAGTACCTTAGCTAGTAAACGAGGGTAGGTATAGAGGTTTTCAAGTGTGCGAAGGTTGTTTGCACAAACATATCTGGTAGGACACGGCAAGATGGACCTCCAGCCGTACTACGGGGGACCTTGCCCTGAAGTTCAGGAGCTATATTTCTCCCGTCTGAACTTTAATTTTAAACCTTATGATAACTCAGCTCCCCGGAACCCCTCTGAAGTCTAGCGCAGAACTACATGTAGTGCGGGGGATGTCCGCATTCCCCTGCCTACAACATGGTTTACCGAGGTTAATGACTGTTCACAGCAGAACGAGTGATTTCATGTTCGTTTGTTCTGCCAGAGTTATGACACTGTACGCTAGCCGTACTGTTTAGACATCACGCCACTGGCGGGTGACATGCGAGCGACCAAGCTCACTGGCGCGTGTTCGGAAGTCCTCGGTGATGTTTGGCTAATTTTCGGTCTATGACATTCCCCCTATGCCATGAAACCTGCTGTGTCTCCTAAGCCTCTCTACCTGCACCGCCTCCCGTCCTGACTACAACCAGTCTTCTGTTGTGCACACATGACAGTCATTAGTGTAGAATGCTATAACCGACAAAGACAAGGGAGTCTGGAATGGTCCTTTCTGACTTATTGGTCGTCGTCAGCCAGTCATACCCAACTCTGAAGTGCAAAAAACCTAGGTCTCGATCCCGCGACCTGTTAATTAGAAGTCCGACGTCTCTAACCAATGAGTCACGGGCTCGTTTTCTTGTCGGTTGCGATCGAATTCCTTTAGCTGCATCTCTCAGAAACTCAGCAGTGTTCGAGGAGGACGCGTGAACTTTCCCCTTTGTGTATAGTTAGCCTTCTTCTACCCCTTGGTCACGCCCGATTCTGAGGATGATGAAAGGGGAAAAAGGACTTCAAATGTGCTCTGCCGTATGAAGAAGCAACGATATATACATTAGTTGCTACTGAAACGTTTTGAGTAGGCAGTTTGTTGTCAGTAGTTTCTAGAGGGAGGCGAGAGTGGCATGAAAACCTTTTCCATTGTTAACGTATTCGCAGGAAAGCATCAACACTATCCAGATACCAGGCGTGGCCTCAGGTGCGTTACCTCTGTCCGACCACATACGATGGTTACGTAAAACACACATGAATATGCGGCAGTTAAGAGGGTTGAACGGCTTCTCGCAGCTCTTGCTATAAAGGGCCAGGCGCTGAGGCATTTTAAAACAAACTCTGGACAGATTGTGATGCTTTTTAATCTCCAGACAATTTCCTATTTCTTTAGTCAGTCGGAGAAGCTTACGTGTGAACAGTGCCAAATGCTGTCTAGGTATTAAGCTGTGTGGCTCTCTAAAGAACGTGATAAATCCAGTGTGTGGATTACCTACTATGATAAACACACGACCAATAATTGTCAGGTTTTATGATTCTAATGGGTAGAAGTAATTTTCTCGAATGCGACTACAGGAAATATTGAGACAAATACAACCAAAAATACAATGGCCTCAATGTTCTTTGATTAAGTGATGGTCTACTGTGGCTGAACGAAAAAGCAACCGACATGAATTGTAGAGAGGCTGGCTATTTGATTCCGTTCGGAGATAAAAACTCCCTCACCTTGCAAACCACACTAATTCGGGGACTTCTGTTCACATATTAATTATTATTCACAGCAACTTTATTCTGAGGAAACCTCACAGGTTCACTGTTCACAAACAAGAGGCGGGCACTCATGTGCACGCTAAACGTGCTATGTGCAGTTCACCAGTCCGACGGTTAGCTTAAGAGAAACAAGTTGCCTTTTCCAGCGCAATGATATAACTTAAGAAGAGGCGTACAAAGTGGGATAAGTACACCCTGTCTCGTGATTGAGTCATGGACGCTTATTAACGTGATTGACCGACGTCTGGACAAAAGCAATCGGGCAATTGTAGCAGCTGCTCCAGTCCCCCTTTTCTCCGGCTCCGTTTTGTTGAACAATGGCCGCGACAGCTGTTGACACAGCCACCCCCGCCGGCTAACACTCAGACACCCCCGGTCAAACTTCAGTGACTGTCGGCTGACCTCACAAACTTTCATCACCCCACGCGCGTCTAACGCCCTGGCCTGATACCCGTGAGGCATTTTGTGCATGCAGCCCTCATTCCTCCCCTAACTTGTCCAATCACACGACCACCACTCAGCCAGTCACCCCTCCTGCTGACCCAGACGCACTCCCGCATAAACAACACACACACCGCGACTGACGCTCTCCGTGAACGGACGCTTTTCTCTGTTGCAAGCAAACCGCCAACTTACGGCAACCTGCCCTGTGTACAGAATAAACTAGTCCTCACAGTTCCCTGACTTCTGACAGTAGACGAAACGAACTTATTGTGCGTGGTTTAAGTTGATCTCACATCCTTGACCGCCGCACAATCATACATTTTTGCCTTCGACCTGCTATTGCTTCATGTCTTCTCCATGGTATGCACTAACTAGGCTAAAACGACGACATCCACTACGTGCCCAATAGCATGGTGGACACAGCAGCGGTGACTCGTGCGATAATTAATTTATAATAAGGCAGAGTTGCGCAGCATCTGCCGCATGCCCACCACCTTTACCAGGCCAGTTCCTATGATAAAACAGTGCCAAGACGGCGGGACGTGGGTGCGGTGGCAGTCGCTGACAGTGCCAAACAGCCCGTCTACGCGTGCCACACACGGCACTGCGCCCGCTCCAGGTGAGGAGGGATTTCTCCATGGGCGGCTCGAATGTCCCATCAGCTGGAATGTCATGAAGACTACATTGGGGAGGAGCCATTGCACCCTGACATTCACTCCTCTAGTCCCGCTAAAATGCTCCCATGTGGACCGAGTTACCTCGTCAGTTAACGATCCTTCAGTGCTTGTACTCTTTTGGACAATACAAAGGTAGACGGTCCCGTAAGCAAAGCGACTCTGGTCGCCCCTCTCATTGAGACCCGCCTCCATGAAGGGTAGCAAGTGGGGGTCGGCGCAGGATACACATTTGATGAAGTGGACGTCCAAAGGTAGAGTGAGGAGACACCGAAGTCGCTTTCGCCATGAGACGACTGCTCGATATGCCTCGGGGCATCAACATCCAACTAATGACGCTACGTCCGCCTCCTTTGGAAGTCAAATTTACCGCCGTCATCAGCATCTACGTCCCCCTCCCTCTCTCAATGATCAGCATCGATAACCTGAAGGGGAACTTTTAGGAGGGTCTGCAACCTATCCTAGCAACTATACCGAATGTGGACAGACTGAGTTTTCTTGTGGATCATAGTGGCCGCGTCAGCATAGACCAAGTTAACTCGATGTGCGCAGTCGCGACGAGATCGGCAGCTGAAACGGCAATTACCTTCTTCACTTACAGGCCTGCACGGAACAGTGTACATTCCTGACCAACCACCTTCCTGCGCTTCCCCATGCGAGGAACGACGATGACGACGGCGACGTACACGCATCTAAAACAAGGCTCCGACTGCAACCCCACGGGCAACCGCAAGTCAATCTCAATATGTGAGACCCATTATCTCCGCGGACTAGTTTGCGCAAAATGGTTATCCGAAGGCATTCGTAGGCCGTTGCCTACGCGGTCGCCTCCAAAGGACCCAGACATTAACACCACCAACGATATGTCATTCGCTGTCATACATCAAGGGCGTTTCAGAGGCAGCCGAACGCATTGCTGCGGAGCTAGGTGTTGGAACTGTACACTGCCCCAAAACTACTATGCGCAGTAGGGTCTTTAAAATTAAAGACCGGCCAGAGCCTGAGGAGCACGTTGGAGTAGTGCGTCGTATCCCGTGCCAAAACTGCCCAGACTGGACGCAAGCTCGGATCGTGCATACACGAACATTAGCTAGCTGTGCGACGAGGTCACGAGTGGGTCATGAGTTTAACTTCGCAGCCACCAAGGTAGTCGCCCACGCCGGAAACAAAACAAGCCGAGAATCGGTTGAAGTCTGGGCCATGGATGAGAACTCAGCCAACAGATTTATCGATCTGGCGCCGAAGTACAGAGTCGTGCGCAGTCGCCTCCAGTTTTGCGCCGTCGATCGATGGTCGGTTAACATGCACTATAACTGTATCTTGTTCTGTTGCTGCTACTACCTCTGAGGATGAACTTTTGCATGAGATCGAAAGCTCAGAACATTAAACAGATTGTTCCGGTGCTTGACCACCCTTCTTCTTCTTCTTCTTCTTCTTCTTCTTCTTCTTCTTCTTCTTCTTCTTCTTCTTCTTCCTCTTCTTCTTCTTCTTCTTCTTCTTCTTCTCCTTCTTCTTCTTCTTCTTCTTCTTCTTCTTCTTCTTCTTCTTCTTCTTCTTCTTTTTCTTCCTCTTCTTCTCCTTCTTCTTCTTCCTCTTCTTCTTCTTCTCCTTCTTCTTCTTCCTCCTCCTCCTCCTCTTCTTCTTCTTCTTCACTTATAGATACTCCCGGAGCTCGAACTTTCGCCTTTATTCGCAATCTAAACACTATACTATTAAATACGGCCGGAAGCCAATTGAATTTTGGCATTTGTTTGACTTCAAAACTGAAAAAAATTCAAGCCATGGAGACACATAACAATATCAAGGCCCAGTGGAAGGAGTTGCGAGATACCATCCAGATCACCGCCATGGAAACCCGGTCGCGCACGCCTTCAAGCAGACAGACTTTCAGACAGAAGAAACTGTAATTGCCTCCACAAGAAACAGAATGCCAGGAACAGAAGGAGCGGCAACACGGCCGCATACTTCCGATACAAAGCCTCGCAAAACAGGGTCTGGAGGCGATGCAGAACCACCATTTAACTCGCAAAAATGATGAAATTCAGGTACCTTCCGGCTATGATGTGATGAGTAATTTCTTTGCGACCATCAATACGATCTGCGATTCTAAAGTCGGGGATACAGCACCACTGCTGACCCAGGATGGAGTAACACTTCTAACGCAGAAGTCACATATTAGGGTGCTGGGTCGCGCACTTCCACGACGTCCCGTTGACAATATATAAAGAGGCTATCAACTGACTTCTTCAAGTGAACACCAACGACGACTTCATCAGTCCGCTTTCCCTCACTGGGACAAGCAAAGGGGTCGGACAGCCGTCCAATATGAAAAAACATCAAGAACCGACGCAATTCCAGCTGAAGTTTGAGTGTGCGATAGCCCACGACTCAAGGAGAAGCTTACTTCGTTTCTCAAATAGCTTTGACAACAAGGACACCCCCACAACTTCGAAGATGCCACAACCGTGCATATACATAAACCTAAGGGTGACCGATAACTCCGTAGTAACTACAGAGGCGTCTCCCCTCTCAATGTCGCAGGAAGTTTTCGCCCGTCTTTTTCAATCACCTTAACGCGCGCTAGCAGCGACTTCTTCCAGAAACGTAAGGCGAGTACCCAAAGCACCTCGGAGCCACAAAAATTATCTTCACTACCCGCCAACAACAGGAGCAGTTCCAGGAAATTAAGGCCACCCTTCACACCGCCTGGTAGATCTAGTGAAGGTCCTGGACACATTGAGTAGCGGGTAAGCCTGGGTAAGGACGCAATATGCGACCCCAACTTCGTACAGTACCTATCACTGCCAACTGATTTTAAAGAAAGTAGTGGTATTTAATTTCGGTAATCTCTAACGACTGCCCACAATGCGGAGCGTTACTGGGGCCAAACGGTGTTGAGCTTGGTTGCATGCAAACTCCTACCCTATTCAGCTTATGAGGGACGCCTAGCGTGAGGAGCGGTAGGGAATCGAATTCGGCTACCGGAGTTACGGGCATCCGTCGCATGCGAGCACCTTAGACAATATGCTAGGCCAGCGTCCACGGTCTATTATTCGCGAGTGACTGTGTGTTAAACACAACACCGGACGAGGACAAGCAATGGTGTAGACCTCTTCATCTCTGGCTCTTCAACAGACAAGACTGGTTCTGCACTAATCGGCGCCAAACGCTAAGCATGCTGAACCCCGTGTCAGTGTGCGCGGAACTCGCCTCACATCAATAGACAAAATCGCATACATGGGGAGTACAACCTCAAGAAATACCAAGATCAATGAAGAAATTACAAGTCCGACCTTCAAAGTCAGTCGCCGCACTCCGTCTGGAACCGTCGTGGCAACCGAGGGCGCGCAAAACTTTCGTCCTAGTAAAATTATCTTTGGGGGCGAAGGCGTGGACTGCATATGAAAGTCAAGCAAACCATGTTGGCCTCAGCTGCCTTCGAATGTCGAAGGCGAAATGGCGGGAAAGGTTCCCGACAACGGGATTCTGGGCAACCGGCGTCTTTAGTGTACACATACTGCAACGGAGGGGTCACGTCATGAAGACTGTGGAAGACCGCTTGCCTAAGCGGTTGTTCTACGGCGAAGTAATTACGGATACTCGCAAACAGTGTCAACTAAGATGCCCTCGCAAGGGCACAAGAAGGACTCCCCCAGCATCTGAAAGTCAACCGTGAGACGCGGGAGGTCTTAAATCACTACCGGTAAGTCCAAAGCACTGCCGCAAGAACTTGAGTAGACACCTTCGAGGCCAATCGAATAGCCCGCAAGGCTTGTAAGCGCCGGATGTATACCTTCCTGCCCATACTGTTGACGGACATTCCGAGGATGGATAGATCGCGTTGGGCTTCCGCAGACGCGGTCCAGTGCCAACACGACCAATTCACCTCTCGTCTTACAAAACCACCTCCATCCTCAACATTGAAGAAAATACAACGAGCCTTCCAAGCATCGCTTTCATGGCCGCTTCCACCAGAAGTGTGGACTCAGTCCCAACCTGCCTCCGTTGTGAGCGCACCCGGCCACTTGCGAATCTATCGTACTAAGACCGCAGAACCATTCAGAAGCCAAGGCACACACATGACTCACCTGTCCACACTGCCCCAGGGTATTAAATGATCATAGGGACCTATTCGGTCGCATGCGCCTCTACGGGAAATTTCGATAAATATCCGTAGTCCAGACCCCATCACCACGCATAGTTTTGCCCGAACCCATGCTTCTAGGCTACATATGAACCTGTTCCACGACACACGCATGCACGACACCTCCCCACAAGACTATGTCCCTTAATCACGACAGGCGTGCGGTCGCATGTCAAAACACGAACAGCTCACTTGGGTGGGAAGCACTCCGGTATGTGAAACAGGGATCAGGTCGCGCGCAGACGAGCTGTCCAGCTTTGACAACCACTGCGCCCAATTCCATCACCAGTCGGCTGAGTGACCCAGACAGCCGATTGGCGCACCGCGGAGGGAAGAGTGGGCCGACAGTGGGGAATTAGTGTCCATGGCACCTTCAGCGCATTCCTCACTATAGTGAATCTGATGCGTTTGAATCTATCACGACAGACTATTAGTCGCGGCTCGGAAGGCTGCAGTGACCCAACACCCGGCGTCCACCGTAACACTGACTTCTTGTCCGACGCATAATTGAACGTCGTTCGTCTGAAACCTCGAGACCCCCTATGATGCTCCCATCACGGCTAGCCAATCCCTGAATCCGAGAGACTCTGCGTTGTGCTCGGCAAATCGGAGATGTCCAAAGTAGTCAAAGAATTCCAAGGCTGACGCGGACATGCCCACAGGCAAGACATACGGACGCCTGCGCCTTACGTGCGGCCGCCAACTTGCTCCCGCTTACCAATTCACCGGTAAGTACAGAATACGGGCCTCTATCTACTGAGGTCAAACCTCTTCCCTATTGTCACCCGGATTGAAGGTCGTAGTAGTTTGGATACGCTCATGGTCTTAGGTTGCCGCCTGACGGGGGTAACTCAGCCCTCCTTTTCTGCAATGTGGCATCCTTACGCACATTAGATTCATGTTGCCCCTACTGCGATGTGCTGCATGCAGCTGGGACCAGGCCGTGTGTGGCGCAGGTAGAGGAGGTGCTTAGCTCTACACCCACGTCTCCGGGCTTGTGAACGTTGCTCTTCCATCGGAGGCGGACTGTTGAGGAGGGCGGGTATGGGGGCGCCGCGTAATTCTGTGTCACTATAAGCTAATTCACCAGCGCCCCGCCCACAGTGTTGGCGGTAGTCGCACGTGACAGTCGAAATTTCAGGCAGTCGAGTTGCTAGACCGCAATCGCGCCCTAAAGGACTGAATGTCAGAGCCGTTGCTTCTCCTTTGTGGTGTTATGTGAAGACAGCGCACCTTGCGCGGGGCTGGTACTGCGCACGCATTGACTAAAGTACTTGTGGGTCATGCAGAGACCAAGCGAGACGTCGCTGATCGTGCGCAGAAATCGTAGCTCCACCTCACTGACCCAGACTCTGAGCTAGGAATACGATTATTACTGCCCGTTCTCTTGACGATGATTGGCGGCGACCACGAAGACAGAAAACAACTTTCCTGCTTGTAGGCATCTTCACAGCCTTGAATGGGGATTCCCACATTCCCTGTGGCATCAAACACTGTCCATCGTCCTATTCCGTGCACTCTGTCAGTAACACTGGAGTCCCATTCGTAGTGTCAATCAACTCGCACGGTTCCCCGCCGCGGAGTCTAACAGTCATCGAAGGATTCGATAAGCAACGACGCGAGGATGCCTTTGATACATGAAGCCATTAGGGAAGCAAAACCCGACGCTTCCAGATGAGGTGGCAATGAGAGTATGCAAAAATTCACATGCGCAGAGGGCAGCCGACAGTTGGCGAGTGAGTCATCAAACCCCCGAAAGAAGTTGATGGAGTATGCTGCCACGTCCCTCACTCAATCCTATTACAAAGCACGAGCTAAGCCCGCTTAATGGTCACCCCTGCCCATTCCACTACGCAGAACCGACATGGACGCAGCTGACAGGAAAGACCATAACTCGGGTCCCCCAACTACTGAACCAGACACTAGCATTAAGGGCCACTCCCATGTGACTTTGAATACTCCAGTCCAATGACCAACTAAGATCAGGCGCAAACCCCCACGTCGCCGCGACTTGTGACGTGGGTGGCAGCTGCTTTCAAATTGGCTAAAAATGGTCATTCCAATCTCCCTCATTTTCGTTAAGGACACTTTCTTCCTAGGTATGGGTTCTCGGGTCGGGCTATATGTCCAAATGAAGGCCACGCCCCATCCTGCAGTCGATGGATACCACTACCTTAAACAGAAATTCATACTCTTGGTCTGTTGTTGATATAAGAGGCCAGAAGGATCACCGTACCTTCTCAGTGGCCCTACCAGCGTTGTTTTCCTTTGTTTCCTAGACAGTTTCTCTGATCAGGACTGTTAAACGGTTTGCCAGTTTCATTCATTTTGCCTCACAGCTACTGAGTCTTAACCGTGGTGTAGAAACGAGTTCGCATCCACGAACGGTCTTCGGGGTGTATGTATGGACCTCAGGGATAGTACGCAATCATGGACTTCTCCACATGTGCACACAGTGGCTGCGCTGCTGAAAAGTATGATTTAGTCCAAAATTAAAATACAGGAAGACTTTTGTCCCTCTTGTGCATATCACAACCACTTACAAAAGACGTTTTTGTTTGGTGACTAGAAAATAAGGGAGAATAGGCAGGGAAACAAGCATCACACGCACACACAACTTGTGTGTGGGGCAAATTTTGCAGACCTTTTGAAATGCAGCGGGTAAGAAGTCAAGGAGAGGTGGGAAGAGCGAAAGACAATGATCGGCGCTACAACATCAGCTGATTTTAGTAAATGCGATCAAAATTGATGTTGCTATTATCCGGATCGGGCGGAAGGCCGCGGTAGCGGAAGGCATTGGCAGCACCGTTCATCGCACCACTCAAGCCTCCAGGCAAAGCACCCCCGCGGCCACGGAAATTTTGAGGACCGGCGGAACGAAAATTGTTCATATGGGCAGCTACTGCGGCGGCGGAGCGCGACCGATTAGCCTGACCAAGGTACTCGAGGAAGGAGATGCCACTCTGGGAGAGGCAGGAGAGATCACCCGGGAGGGGTTCCTCTTGGAAGAATTCGTGGGCAAGAGACTGATCTGCATCTAGCCGTTTGCTAGGATCACATACAAGTAATTTGTCGATAAGCTCCAGAGCCGACTGACAGGGAATTTTGGGTGCAAGCTTTTCTCGGAGCGTGCGCTTTGTATCCATTGGAAGCTTTGAGTTTCTGAAAGCCTCTAGCTTCTCTACGGCAGGCCATGTAGCCGGCGTGAAGGAACCGCATAGGTTTATGATGAGGCGGAGCTGGTTTACTTCCGTGTCACCCTAAAATCATCCCAAATACACTTTTGTCATGGAGGGACAATATAAGACAGAAGTCAATCCAGAGGACAGGTCACGGTGCAGTGGAGAGTAGGGCTGGGCTTTGGTTGGCGTGTGACATTTTGAGATTAAAACGGACTGCATCACATCGCCAATAATTTAAAACAACAACACATTTCAAGAGGTGCTGGAAAATGCTCATCACCCTACCCATGGCGCAAGGTAAAACAAAACCCGCTCAACGTTGAAGAAACACGATGATTGCACACGTGCTTTTTCCTAACAGTCGCTCATCTCTTACTAATTACCCATCTTTCCAAATTTATTGTGACCTGCGCAGCAAGTTGACGAGGTCTGGTGTTTAAAGTGGACTCACATGCCTGAAAATAAGTGGGACTTGAGTCTCATATTCAGAAAAAAAATAAAAGTACATTTACGGGATTTTCTTGAAGACCTGACTCGGCGAAAAAGCGCCCAAAATTTATTTCGGTGCGTGATGGGGTTTTCTGAACGAAAAATGTCACTTTATGCTTAGAGATACCGAAATAACCGGCCCATTCTTGATCAAAATTTGCTAGCAGTGAAACAAACGGTCTCCGGTCGAGAACCGTCAGAGAAGACAAAACACAATCCAGACAAAGACGCCTCGCAAAGACATACCTACCTGCATTAGTGGGCATTTGGTCCAGAGTTCTGCTATGATACATCCTGCACCCCACAGGTCAACTGGTCGGTCGTAGCACCGATCATTCAGGAGGATTTCAGGAGGCCGATACCACAATGTAACTACGCGTCCAGTGTAGCACACTCTGCGATCAGGTGCTGAGGGAGCAATTGTTAGTCGGGCAAGGCCAAAGTCGGCGATTTTCAAGGTACCGGTCCGATCGATAAGGATGTTGGAAGCCTTCAAATCACGGTGGAGGATGTTATTCCTACAAAATATGTCTGTGATCGACTAAGAAACTATAGGAAACAGGACATCAACGAAAAGTAAAAAGGGATACAGTCCATGTAAAAGACTCGTGAAAGAATGAAGACGAACTGAAAGACAGACATACGAATCTGAATCATTTGCACTGCGCAAGAGAATATTTTACCAGTCAAAGGCCGACTTGGAGTGAGGCACTTGTACACCGAGTTGGTATTACTAATAACCCATCCACTATTTGTACTTGGTACGGCTGCAATCAGGCCTCGATGATGTCCCGGACAGCACCTCTCCACGCGAGACGATCCGCGGCAGCAGATCTGGACAGTTCAACCCATCCTCTTCGCCAAAAACGGAGACCGAATACCGAAGGTCCAAGAACCACCTCCATGTCTTGACTAACTGTGTCAAGCTAGGTCTTGAGTCAATCCCCCTTCGACGTCTCCAGGTGAGTAACGGTGTCGGATCAGGGGCAGTAACACCGAATTCCTGAGATGGACGACGAAGAACGTGTCTAAACTACCTCAGTATTCTTTCATGGATGGTCTGGGCTATCCTTGCGATGTTGTCGCAGCGAGTGCGGACTGTCTCGTTTGCGACAATGTTGATGTGTTTCACTCGAAGGAGGGTCTACAAACAATGGTGGCCAAATACCTCTAATTTTCGCTCGTCCTCTACGCGCAAACCCCAGCATTCACAACCATAGAGAAGAACAGACTGGACGAATGCACAGTAGACGCGGATCTTCGTCGCGATGTAGATGTCGCGTCGGATCCATAGGAGTTTTCAAAGGCTTGCGATAACCCGGCGGGCAGCACCTATTCGGTAGATAATGTCGCCCTTACTGTCCATATGGCAGCTGTCCCGCCCCGAGGTATTTGAAACTGCCTACGTCTATAAGATGACAGCCATCGATCTTGAGAGGTGCTTTCTCGTGGTCGGGGATGCAGCTTGAAAACATTTTGGTCTTCCCAGCGTTTATGGATAAACCGACCGATTTAGTGATCTCGTTCACTCGTGACACCATAGATTGCAGATCGCCAAAACTTGAAGCAAGTAAGGCAATATAATCGGCACAGTCGAGATCCGTCAATCGGTGTCCGGGTGCAAACTCAACACCGTCATCATCGTGTAGGGCCCTCCCGAGAATCCAATTAATAGTGTGGTTGAACAGAATGGACGAGAGGATAGCACCTTGTCGAACGCCAGACCGAATACCGGACAGTTTGGAAATATTTAAATGGACCAGAACTCGAGCAGTGGTGGAATGGTGATGGGTCCTGATTATGGTGATGATTTTTGGCGGTACACCATCCAGTGTCAATATCCGTCACAGGGACTCATGATGAACGGAATCAAACGCGACAACAAAGTCAACAAAACAGACGGCCGTCGTTTGCTGGTAGCTAAGACGGAATTCAAGAATTCGCCTCAGTGTGAATATCTGGTCCGCACATCCACGCCACGCGCGGAATCCGGCTTGGTTAAGTCTCGTTCTAGGGTCAGGTACAGCCTGGAAACGCCTGAAAAGGACAACAGCGAAGACCTCGAAGCAACGTTGATAAGGCTTACGCCGCGGTAGTTGTGGCATCTTGTCTCGTCTCCCTTCTTGAGAGCAGGTACAAGGATGCCTGATCCCCTGACATCAGGAGCAACCTCGTCTCTCCACGCATGTTCAATCACTTCATGGAACCAGGGCACCAGTGTTGACACAGGACTTGCAGATTTCAGCAGGTATGTCGTCGTCTCCGGATGCCCCGTTGTTGCGTAGCCTTCGTACGGCATCGGCGACTTCCCCTTCATGGGGGGAGGGGTCGCATGGCAGCATAGGTTGAAGAGGGATAAGATTCCGCTGCGGAGTAGAGCAAGGGCGTGATGGGTTGAGTATCGGAATTGAGATAGTGATGGAGGTGATCACGCCAGTGCTCGGCCTTGGTCGAGTTGTCAGCAATAAAGCCGCCATTAACGTCGCGAGCAGAGTTAATCAGTTCAGAGGGATTGCCACTAACTTGGCAGAGCTTTCGAGAGTTACCAACTCTCGAGGCCTGCTTCATGGAGGTCGCTATTTCAGCCAAAACAGACCGACTTTGCCGTCATCTTCGGGAGATGACGGAAGGACCTGGCTCAAGTCATCTGAGCAAACAAATGCAGATTTCTTCCGCTTATTCTGTCACTGCGGTATCACTGGGCATATCCAATATTAGAATTAGACCGCGGAACATTAGAACACATTTTATATCTTCAACTGCAGGGCTAGCCCGACGTATAAATGTCTGAATAGGCATTTATTAACCTCGACTCAGGTTTCACCGTCTTTGCCATCTTAGCTTTTGAGTGAGTTAATGCTTTGCGTGCTACTTTGTGACCGTATGGCAGTGCCAACACCTATCCTACGTCGGAAGACATAAGAATTCTTTCAACTAGAGGAACCGCTTGAAACGAAAGGCACTGCTTTCGAAGTAGTGTGAGGGGGAAAATACGCCTTATCGGCATCCACAAGTTGAGTTCGTGAGCACAATTATAAAAAAAACATGATATTCGGCCATAAGCCCAAGTAACAGTTAGAGAACAAACCAGACCAACACCTGTGTAGAAAACAGATCCCTGTCAGTAATTGTTTTGCAATGCCCTTTTTTACCGGAAGGGAAATCTCAACTTGCTGGCTCAGGAGGCCGGCAAGGTCATGGTCGCAAAATTCGAACAGGAGGTAGAACTCGTATCGATAACCGTTAGTCCCAGAGCCTATGAGGTATTAGTAAAAATGGCAATGAATACTTCTCCGGTGACATATTCCCCGCAAGGAAACTATGTTTTTGTGGCTTAATGACCGAAGTATGCGAACTTCTCGAAGAGCAGTGATTGGGAACTACAAAGTCAGATACAAGTGTTGCTTACTCCTTCGGTTTCTTTTTCTATTTTGAGGCGTTTTAATGCAAATATTTCCTTGGACGTTTTATGTCGAACTTTGAAAACCTCGCCGAATGTTCCTTGGCCAACCTTTTGGATCCTCTCATAATCATCAACGGATAACGTCGACGTTTTCGCCTCAAGCTCACGGTCTATATCCTTGAGAGCTTCAGTATGATCTGCCTCCAGTTCCTTGGCAATAAGATCCAGTTCACAATCGTCCATTAGCCAATTAAAACCATGCGCAACTCCCGTAAAATTTATCAGAGGGTGGACGAGGAAAGCGGGCAACGCACTTCGTCTTTCGCGACTGAAGAACGCCTCAGTGAAATGCATCACGGCGTCAAAGGTGCTAAATTCCAGACTTCAGAATCTGCGTCGAGTCCCATGGGCTTTGTTATATAAAGCAATTAGTTCTCATCGACGCTTTGTGGTATATATGCATGTTTATGTATATGCAGATGTGGGTAGAGAGATCGTGAAAGCGACACTGGCAGACCATAAAGGCAAGTCTCTCTGCTCGCTTCAAATTCCCTTGCAAGTATCCGTCTTCCGAGGATTTCAATTCATTCGCAACTGTTCTTTTAGATTGTCTTATGGCTTAGAAACATCGACAATTGCGTTAATTATATGCGCCGTATAGGGAAAAACTATGGAGAACTGCCTACCAGATTATACAAAGGAGTTGTTCTGCAGCGTTTTGGTCGACCTTGTGCCGCTCCGAGGAGCCGGCGCAGCTAAAATATCTTCATTAGTTCTTTTGCACGTCCCACACGTAATTTTTTTTAGTAGAAGGAAAGACCAGTTCTAAAAAATCCGGTGCGGAGGACAGCCAGACAGCAATAATTTCAGTCTCAAATGTTTACTCAGGCATCTTAGCAAGAAAGTATACGGCTTCACACATTCTTCGTTGTCAATCATCGCTCGATCACTAAATGGCTGGATACCTTTGTCGCAACACTCCAGTTCGCCGCGAATCGGAGTGTTGCGACACTGGTATCCAGCCTAAATGTTTGCACATCAAAACTGTACAATATTTTGGATCCGCATATTTCTCGTTTTGTCCCCCGTAAGAAAATTATTAATGTTGGGGATGAGGTTTTCCTACCTTTACCCTTTCGTCGCAGATTGCGCAGGCTTTATCGTCATTTCCATCTTCAGAACGATGTTTCTGTTCTGCCCTTGATTTGTGATATTTTTGATCGAGCTAAGAGATTGTCTGAAGAAAAACAGCTAGTTGAAGAGGTCCACTTTACCGAAAACCATTCGTTAAGTGTCTCGAAACTTTTCTCTAGAAAAATACGAACTCATAGAAAGACGCAGTATCCCATCCTTCGAGACGATCTCGGAAATCCCATAGATGATGCCCAATTGACCGCGGATAGCTTCAATGATTTCCTGTCCAAAACGTTTATTGAAGACTCGACCACTCCGCTTCCGACCATCCAGGCATTGACCGGGACAGATCTAGAAACGATAACTTTCACTCTGGGGGATGTGACTTTTGCGATTCGGCGTTTTCGTCAGTCTCATTGTCCGGGAAACGATGGTCTCCCAGTCAGCATTCTAAAGACGGATGCAAATGCAATTTTCCCACCTCCCTTATGCAAGATATTTAACTCCGCTTTTGAAAGCGCAACCTATCCACCTCTGCGGAATGAATCACACATTTTGCCCATTCCTAAGCATGACAAATCTACATCATTTGATGACTTTCGTCCAATAAACACCCTCCCTCAGTTTCGAAGATCTTAGAGACATTGATCAAGGATAAGATGATGTGTCACTTAACAGCGAATAACTTACTGAGTGCTGCTCAGCATGGATTTCTCAAAGCTCGATCTTGTGACACCTGTCAACCCTCTTTCTTTGACTATGTTCTCCAATCTAGGGACAATGGTTTTGACTTTACACAGTATATTTCGATTTCACTAAGGCTTTTGATCGTGTTGACCATGCTCTTCGTCTCTCGAAACTGTCCTCTCTCGGAATAGGTGGCAAAATTTTATATCCTCCTACGTGGGCACTCGTACACAAGATTTCCAATGCTACCTCCAATCACACATGTGTGAGGAGTGGATTCATTCAGGGCAGTGTACTCGGCCCGCTTTTATTTTGCCTTTTTATTAATGATGTACCCGATTTATTTCAGAATGGTGAACCCCTCATCTAGGCCGAGGATCTGAAAGTTGCCTATCGAGACAAGCCGGCAGATCGTGACATCGTGCTTAAACTCCCAACTAGCGACCTACAGGCCTTTGCTCAGTAGTGCCGCACATGGCGCCTTTCTCTTTCTTGCCATAAATGCTCAGTCATGGTGGTTGGCGTTGGCCACCAACCTCAAATAAGTACTGACTGTCACGGCATAAATGTGCCTGGGGATATTAAGGATCTGGGTGTATCGAAATCTATGAGTCTTGATCTTTCGGAGCACTGTGGCCTGATGGTCTCTCTTCCACTGCCCGCCAACCAACCACTTTAAGCACAGTATTTTCTACACCGCAGTTAGTTGTACGAGAGCTAAATAAGCTGGATCCGGCCAAGTCACCTGAACCAGATGAGATTCCATGTGTACTCCTGCGTCAGCTAGCCAAAAAATTAGCAGAGCCACTTTCTATAATCTTCAAAAAATCGCTGGAAGCTGGCAAACTACCTGACACATGGAAGTTGGCAAACGTCGTACCTATCCACGAGAGAGGATCACGGCTATGTCCCACGAACTACCGGCCGATTAGTTTGACATGTATTTGCTGCAAAGTGATGGAAAAAGTAGTTAAAAAATCTATTACATCGTTCGATACTTTCCGCTGTCACATCGCCTCAGTTCAACATGGCTTCTGCGAAAAGCGGTCGTGCCTCACAAACCTGCTGTCGTTACTCGAACACTGGTCAAAGGCCATGTCTGAAGGACATCCAGTTGATGTCATTTACTTCGACTTCAGCAAGGCGTTCGATTGCGTCCCACATAAGCGCCTCATTCAAAAGTTGTCAGTAGTAGGGATAAGAGGAAATCTTCTGAACTGGATTCAAGATTTCCTAAATGGACGACGACAAAAAGTCACTGCGGGCGGCTACTGCTCAGAATGGGCACCTGTTACGAGTGGAGTCCCACAGGGTCAGTACTTGGGCTGCTCCTATTCATTACCTACGTAAATGACCTACTATGGGAAGTGAAATCGGAAATAGAGCTCTTTGCAGACGATCTTAAACTTTGGAGAGCGATAAAAAATGAAGATGACGTCAAGATACCGCAAAAGGACGTGGAGAATTTGCACGCATGGAGCGAGAAATGGTGCATGAAATTCAACGTCAAAAAATGTGCAGTAATGCACGTAGTATCAGCGAGGCGAAGAAAAAATGCACCCCCACGACAATATCTCCTGGACAATCAACCACTTAAAACCGTAGATGTGCAAAAAGCTCTCGGTGTGTTCATTAAAGACGATCAAAGTGTCACCACGCAGTGTTCTAAAGGCGTGCGCGAGCAATGTCCGTTATGCGCGCGATACGCAGAACGTTTATACACTTGAATAAAGATGCTTTTGGCAAATTATACGGGACATTCGTGCGGCCGCACCTGGAATATGCGGTACAGGCTTGGCGGCCGTGGCTTCGAAGGATACGGATATCCTTGAAGGTGTACAACGGCGTGCTACAAAGGCTGTTCATGGCCTCAAAAACCTCACGTACGAGCAGCGCCTGACGGCAATGAATCTCTATCCCTTCCACTACTGGCAGGACAGAGGTGACCTCAGAGCAACGTTCCAGTTGGTAAAAGGACATAATCTGGATGTCGACTGGGAAACGTTTTTTGAGATGGCACCCAAGTCCAATCTCAGACGACATGATTACCAGCTTAAAAGGGAACTGTGCCACACAAAATCAACGCTCCTCCTTTTTCTCACAGAGGGCCATTCGCCAATGGAACGCTCTGCCGGAGTTTGCTGTTAATTCCCCTATCGTGAACGTGTTCAAGAGACAACAGGATGCTTACCTGCTGAAAGGCAACCCGAAATGCTGAAGCCTGATCTGATGGATTACTGAAATGACTATAACTATACTACTAACAAGATTTCAACAGATCCTATTTTGTGCTAAAATTTTAGACAATATAGAAAATTTCAGTCCGAATGAGGTGAACAAAGTATTTCGAAATTATTTCGCAATTAAAATACCCGTTCCGCCTTTATGTCACATTACTAGATTTATGAATTCTCCTTACTTAACTAGAAGCAAAAGCTTTGCAATTTAATTATTTTCCCTTATATTGTACCCTCTAAATGGAGTTTACACGGCTTTTGTCGTTTACTCCAAATATACTAACTGATCTAATTTAATTTATTCAATGCCAGTTTACAGGCATTGTCAAGGGAAGAGATTAAACACAAATCCGACCAACAGTGAAAAAAAACTACTGAAAAATAAAAATATAGTTGGTGTTGGTTTTTGTGGTCTGGAGGGTTCAGGAGAAAAAAAAACTGCTGGCGGTAGGTTTCCGACAGTAAAGAAGGGGGGAGGGGGTTGCACGGTATCGGAGATTATCG
>CACRXP010000870.1:0-40312 GCA_902702965.1 Spirometra erinaceieuropaei | reverse complement strand
AATTCCCATTCAAGGCTGTGAAGATGCCTACAAGCAGGAAAGGTGTTTTCTGTCTTAGCGGTCGCCGCCAATCATCGTCAAGGGAACGGGCAGAAATAATCTAACTGCCGATCACCACGCAAAGTCTTATTCCTAGCTCAGAGTCTGGGTCAGTGAGGTCGAACTACGATTTCTGCGCACAACCAGCGACGTCTCGCTTGGTCTGTGCGTGACCTACAAGTACTTTCGTCAATGCGTGCGCGGTCCCAACCCCGCGCAAAGTGTGCTGTCTTCACATAACATCAAGAAGGAGAAGCAAGGGCTCTGACATTCAGTCCTTCAGGGCGCGATTGCAGTGTGGTGACTCGAGCGCATGAAATTTCGACTGTCACGTGCGACTACGTCTACCGCCAACACCGTGGGCAGAGCGCTGGTGAATTAGCTTATAGTGAGACAGAGTTGCGCGGCGCCACCACACCCGTCCTCCCCGGCAGTTCGCCTCCGATAGAAAAGCAACGTTGGCAAGCCCGGAGAGGTGGGCGTGGGTGTAGAGCTAAGTACCCCCTCTACGCTCGCCACACACGGCCTGCTCCCAGCTGCATGCACCACATCGCAGTAGGGGCAACATGAATCCCCACGCGCGTAAGGATGCCGCGTTGCAGAAAAGGGGGGCTGAGTTACCCCCGTCAGGCGGCAACCTAAGACCATGAGCGTATTCAAACTACTACGATCTTCTATCCGGGTGACGATGAGGAAGAGGTTTGACCTCAGTAGATAGAGGCTCGTATTCTGTACTTACCGGTGAAATGGTAAGCGGGAGCAAGTTGGCGGCCGCACGTGAGGCGCAGGCGTCCGGATGTCTTGCGTGTGGGCATGTCCGCGTCAGTCTTGGAATTCACTAACTATTTTGGGCATCTCCGATATGCCAAGCAAAAATTAGAGTCTCTCGGATTCAGGGATTGGCTAGCCGTGATGGGAGCATCATAGGGGGTCTCGAGGTTTCAGACGAACGACGTGCAATTATGCGTCGGACAAGAAGTCAGTGTTACGGCGGACGCCGGGTGTTGGGTCATTGCAGCCTTCCAAGCCGCGACTGATAGTCTGTCGTGATAAATTCAAGAACATCAGATTTACCATAGTGAGGAGTGCCGGCCCCACTCTTCCCTCCACGTGGAGCCAATCGGCCGTCTGGGTCACTCAGCCTGCTGGTGGTAGAATTGGGAGCAGTGATTGGCAAGTCTGGACAGCTCGTCTTCTCGTGCCACGTGCAACCTGATCCCCGTTTCACGCACCAGAGTACACCAAAGAACATGCTTCCCGCATAAATGAGATGTGCATGTTTTGACATGCGACCGCACGCTTGTCGTGATAGTGGCATAGAGTCTTGTGGGGAGGTGTCGTGCATGCGCGTGTCGTGGAATGGGTTCCTATGTAGCCTTGAGGCATGGTGATGGGGTCTGGACTACAGACTTTCACCGAAATTTCCCATAGAGATACATATGACCGAATAGGCCCATGTGATCGTTCAGTACCCTGGGGCATTGTGGACAGGTGAGTTGGGTGTGTGCCTTGGCTCCTGACTGGTTCTGCGGTTTCAGTACATTGGATCCCCAGGTAACCGGATGCGTTATAGGGGGGGGGGGGCGCTCACAATGGGAACAGGTTGGAACTGAGTCCACATTTCTGGTGGAAGTGACCATGATGGCGGTGTTTGAAATGGTTGTTGGTTTGTCCTCACTGGTGAGGATGGTGGTGGTTTATGAGACGCGAGGTTGGTTGGTCATGTCGATGATGTCCAAAGCGGCCTTTCCGTCCTCAGAATGTCCGTTGACAATACTAACACTATGGTGGACTTTAGGTGCTTACATTGTTGCAGCCACGTCTTGCAGGCCTCTCATTTGACCTTGTCAGCGGCTATTCGATTGGCCTCAAAGGTGTCTACTCAAGTCTTTGCAGCGGTGCTTTAGACCTGCCGGTATTGATTTAGGACCTCCCAGGTCTCAGAGTTGGTCTTCAGGTGTTTTGGGAGGTCCTTCAAGTATCCTTGAGACGACACTTTTGTCCACATTGTTAGCGAGCTTCCGTAGAAGGCCGCCTAGGCAAGCAGTCTCCGTCAATCCTCATGACGTGACCTCTCCGTCGCAGGGTGTGGACACTGAGGACGCGAGTTCGCTCCAGTATCCCGTTGTCAGGGTCCCTTTTTTGCCATTTCGCCGTTGACATTCGGAGGCAACTGAGATGAAAACGGTTAGGTCTGTTTGATTGGCATTCATACGTAGTCCACGCCTTCGTCCTGCACGCCCTCAGTTTTGCGTTGAACAGGATGCCGCGACGGTTCCAAACGGAGTGCCGTGATTGGCTTTAAAGACCGGATTTGTTCATTGATCTTGATATTTCTTGAGATTGTACTCCCCATGTATGCGAATTAGTCCGTTGATGTGAGGCGAGTTCCGCACACACTGACACGGGGTTCAGCATGGTTAGCGTTTGGCGCCGATTAGTGCACAACCAGTCTTGTCTGTTGAAGAGCCAGAGATGAAGAGGTCTACACCATTGCTTGTCATTGCCCGGTGCTGTGCTTAACACGCGGTCATTCGCAAATAATAGGTCGTGGACGCTGGCCTTGGATACCGTCTAAGGTGCTCGCATGCGACGGATGCTCGTCACTCCGATAGCCTACGTCGATTCCCTACCGCTCCTCAAGCTGGGCGTCCATCATCAGCTGAATAGGGTAGGAGTTGCATGTAACCAAGTTCAACACTGTTCGTCCCCAGTAACGCTCCGCATGGTGGGCAGTCGTTAAAGATTATCGAAGTTAAGCACCACTACTTTCTCCAAAATCAGTAGGCAGTGATAGGTACTGTACAAAGTTGGGTCGCATATTGCATCCCTACCCAGGGTTACCCGTGACTCACTGTATCGAGGACCTTCACTAGATTTACCAGGCGGTGTGAAGGTTGGCCTTCGTTTCCTAGAACTGTCCCTGTCGTTGGCGGGCAGTGAGGATTATTTTTGTGGCTCCGAAGTGCTTTGGGGACCCGCCTTGCGTTTCTGGAAGAAGCCACTGCTGGTGCGCGTTAAGGTGATTGAGCAGGACACGGATGAACACGTCCTGTGACGTTGAGAGGGAAGATGCCTCTGTAATTACCACAGAGTTGTCGGTCACCCTTATGTTTATGTATATGCACGCTTTTGGAGTCTTCGAAGTCGTGGGGAATGTGTCCTTGTTGCCAAAGCTATTTGAGAAACGAAGTAAGCTTTTCCTTGAGTCGTGGGCTGTCGCAAACTCAAACTTCAGCTGGTATTACGTCAATTCTCGGTGTTTTTCGCATTGGACGGCTGTTCGACCTCTCTGCTTGACCCAGTGAAGGAAGGCGGACTGATGAAGTCATCATTGGTGTTCACTTGAAGAAGTCAGTTGATGGCTTCTTTGCATATTGTCGACGGGACGTCGTGGAAGTGCGCGAACCAACACCCCAATATATGTGACTTCTGCGTTAGAAGTGTTACTCCATCCTTTGTCAGTGGTGGTGCTGTATCCCCGATTTTAGAATCGCAGATCGTCTTGATGGTCGCGAAGAGATTCCTCATCACATAACAGCCGGGATTTACCTGAATCTCATCAACTTTGCGAGTTAACTGGTGGTTCTGCATCTCCTCCAGACCCTGTTTACGTGGCTTTTGTATCGGAAGTATGCGGATTTGTTGTCACTCCTTCTGTCCCTGGCATTCTGTGTTTCTTGTGGAGGAAATTACAGTTTCTTCTGTTATTTGCATCAAGCCAGGCCTGAAGGCGTGCGCGACCGGGTTTCCATGGCGGTGATCTGGACGGTATCCCACAACTCCTTCCACTGGACCTTGATATTGTTATGCGTCTCCAGGGCTTGGATTTCTTTCAGTTTTGAAGTCAAACAACTGCCAAAATTCAATTGGAGTCCAGCGGTATCCAATAGTACGGTGTTTAACTTGTGAATAAAGGCGAAATTTCGAGTTCCACGTTTATGTATAAGTGAAGAAGAAGAAGAAAAAGAAGAAGACGAAGAAGAAGAAGAAGAGGAAGGAGAAGAAGAGAAAGAAGAAGAAGAAGAAGAAGAAGAGGAAGAAGGAGAAGAAGAAGAAGAGGAGGAAGAAGAAGAAGAAGAAGAGGAAGGAGAAGAAGAGAAAGAAGAAGAAGAAGAAGAAGAAGAAGAAGAAGAAGAAGAGGAAGAAGGAGAAGAAGAAGAAGAAGAGGAGGAAGAAGGAGAAGAAGAAGAAGAAGAAGAAGAAGAGGAAGAAGAAGAAGAGGAAGAAGAAGAAGAGGAAGGAGAAGAAGAGAAAGAAGAAGAAGAGGAAGAAGAAGAAGAAAGGTGGTCAAGCATCGTGACAGTCCGTTTATTGTTCTGAGCTTTCGAACTCGTGCATAAGTTCATCCTCAGACATAGAAGCACCAACAGAACAAGCTACAGTTATAGGGCGTGTTAACCGATCATCGATCGACGGCGCAAAACTGGAGGCGACTGCGCACGATTCTGTACGTCGGCGCCAGATCGATAAATCTGTTGGCTGAGTTCTCATCCATGACCCAGACCTCAATGGATTCTCGGCTTGTTTTGTTTCCGGCGTGGGCGACTGCCTTGGTGGCTGCGAAGTTAAACTCAGGACCTACTCGTGACGTTGTCGCACTGCTAGCTAATGTTCGTGCATGCACGATCCGAGCATGCGTCCAGTCTGGCCTGTGTAGTTACAAGAGCAGTTTTGGCACGGGATACGACGCACTACTCCCAAGTGCTCCTCAGGCTCTGACCGGTCTTTAATTTTAAAGACCCTACTGCGCATAGTAGTTTTGAAGCAGTGTACAATTCCAACACCTAGCTCCGCAGCAATGCGTTCGGCTGCCTCTGGAACGTCCTTGATGTATGGCAGGGAAAGCCATATCGTTGGTGGTGTTAATGTCTGGGTCCTTTGGAGGCGACCGCGTAGGCAACGGCCTACGAATGCCTTCGGATAACCATGTTGCACAAACTAGTCCGCGGAGATAACGGGCCTCACATATTGAAATCGACTTGCAGTTGCCCGTGGGGTTGCAGTCGGAGCCTAAATTTAGACGCGTGTACGTTGCCGTCTTCATCGTCGTCCCTCGCATGGGGAAGCGGGGGAAGGTGGTTGGTCAGGAATGTACACTGTTCCGTACAGGCCTGCAGGAGAAGAAGGTAATTGCCGTTTCAGCTGCCGATCTCGTCGCGACTACGCACATCGAGTTAACTTGGTCTATGCTGACGCGGCCATTATGATCGCCAAGAAAAATCAGTTTGTCCACATTCGGTACAGTTGCTAGGATAGGGTACAGACTCTCCTAAAAGTTCCCCCTCAGGTTATCGATGCCGGTCATTAGGAGAGGGAGGGGGACGTAGATGCTGATGACGGCTGCAAATTTGACTTCCGAAGGAGGCAGACGTAGCGTCATTAGTTGGTTGTTGATGCCCCGCGACAGATTGAGCAGTCGTCTCATGACGAAGGCGACTTCACTATCTCATCGCTTTACTTTTGGACGTCCGCTCCGGCAAATGTGTAACCGGCGCCGACCCCCACTTGCTACCGTTCATGGAGGCGGGTCTCAATGACAGCCGCAAGGACTACTTTCTAACAGGTCAGTTCTAGGGGCGGCCAGAGTCCCCTTCTTTCGGGACCGTCTACCTTTGTATTGCCCAAAAGATAACAAGCACTGAAGGGTCGTTAACTGACGAGTTAACTCGGTCCACATGGGAGAATTTCAGCGGGACTATAGGAGTGAATGTCAGGGTGCAATGACTCCTTCCCAATGTAGCCTTCGTGACATTCCCACTGATGGGACACTCGTGCCGCCCTTGAAGAAATCCCTCCACATCTGGAGTGGGCGTCGTGCCGTTCTTTAGAAAGCCACACAGATTGATACCTAGACAGCATTTGGCACTGCTCACACTTAAGCTTCTCCGACTGACTGAAGAGGTAGGAAGTTGTCTGGGAGTTAAAAAAAACCTCACGACCTGTCCAGAGTTTGTTTTAACATGCCTCAACGTCTGGCCCTTTATAGCAAGAACTGCGAGAAGCCGTTTAACCTTCCTGACCGCCGCTTATTCATGACCATTTTACTTAAACATCGCCTGTAGTCGAACAGAGGTAACGCACCTGAGGCCACGCCCGGTGTCTGAATTGTGCCGATGCTTTCCTACGAATGCGTTCGCAATGGAGAAGGTTTTAATGCCACTCTCGCCGCTCTCGAGAAACTACAGACAACGAACTATCTACTTTAAACCTTTCAGTAGCAACTCACATGTACACAGTTCATACGACAGAGCACATTTGAAGTCCTTTTTTCCCCTTTCATCCTCAGAATCGGGCGTGGCCAAGGGGTAGAAGAAGGCCAACTATATACAAAGGGGAAAGTTCGCGTGTCCCCCTCGAACACTGATGAGATCCTGAGAGATGCAACTAGAGGAATTCGATCGCAACCCACAAGACAATGAGCCCGTGGCTCAGCGGTTAGGGACGTCGGACTTCTAACTAACAGGTCGCGGGATCGACACCTAGATGTTTCACAATTCAGAGTTTGGTATGACTGGCTGACGGCGACTACTAAGTCAGAAGTGGCCACTTTAGACCCCTTGTCTTTGTCGATTATAACATTCTACACTAATGACTGTCATGTGTGCACAACAGAAGACTGGTTGTAGTCAGGACGGGAGGCGGTGCAGGTAGAGAGGCTAAGGAGACACGACAGGTTTTATGGCATAGGGCGAATGTCATAGACCGAAAATTAGCCAATCAGCACCTAGGACTTCCGAACACGCGCCAGTGAGCTTGGTCGCTCGCATGTCACCCGCCAGTGGCGTGATGTCTAAACCGCATGACTATCATACAGTGTCATAACTATGGCAAAACAAACGAACAGGAAATCGCGGGTTCTGCTGTGAACAGGCATTAACCTCGGTAAATCATGTGGTAAGCCACGGGAATGCGGACACCCCCGCACTACATGTGGTCCTGCGCTAGATTTCAGCGGGGTTACGGGGAGCTGGGTTATCATAAGGTTTAAAATTAAAGTTCAGACGGGAAAAATATAGCTCCTGAACTTTAGGGCAAGGTCCCCCGTAGTACGGCTGGAGGTCCATCTTGCCGTATCCAACCAGGTATGTTTGTGCAAACAACCTTCGCACACTTGAAAACCTCTATACCTACCCTCGTTTACTAGCTTAGGTACTTTTCAAGACGACGAACACATGGCCATTTCCAAAAATTCTAATTTAAAAAAAATACAATGTTGGGCAAGTTAATAAGAAGGACGGAATCTTGTGTTTTACAACATCCGTAATTCACAGGCGTAGACTAATAACCCAGAATGGATCGTGAAGTTGTCAAGCCTCCTGGTGCACGCTTGTCCCCCGTGTATGTGGGAGGATAATTTATGCGCCGCCTATTTTCGTAAAATAACCAATTCAGGTGTGGAATGGGTGTAGCAGGAATCGTCTGCCAAATACTTTTACATTAGCGCGGCCACTCTGCGACGATTAAGTGTAGTCTAGGATTAGACATGGCTGATGAAAACAACCCCAAAAACGGGAAAATGTCCTGTCTTGCCAGATAAACCAGAAGTATCATTATCGGTTAGGTGACCGTGGGCACAGGAACTACTTGTCCCTACATCGAGAAGGATTTACGTTATCATTTTTCAACTATGAAATGCCACGCCAAGTATTCTCCTCACACACACACACGCACACTTTGACGTGAAAATCCATGTAGTCTTTTATTCTCGGGTCATCCTACAAGTACAGTCTAAGCAGTCGGCCGAGTAGCTAACTTTCTCCAAAACACAACTAACTGCAAATTACGGTGAGCGTTACATCTGACGATTGCCCCTAGGCAGTAGAACGTATATTGCTACTTAAAAGAGGTCTTAGGATTCAGAAGACTACATCACCAGTTTGCAGAACAAAACTCCTGCTTCAAGCTCGAAACTATTATTCACAGGATCTTGCTTTATAAGTATACCACGTGCAACCTCCTAACTGCTTTTGTCCTTACGATTGATCCAACCAGGATATCAGGCGACTTATTCAGCACAGTCAGCAAAAACTGCTAAAGTGCAAGAAAACCCTACATATAAAAAAAACCACCCAATAAAATCTGCAAGACCGTGCCCAACATTTAACAGCAGACTGCCTGCCGCAGTATATCGTCTCACGGGGAAGGCGAAAAATCGAAGATTAACTAAAGTATTTCTGCCACATCTCATCAACTACTAATTTTTGATGCCTGCATTCTTCACCAAAAATATTTTGTCCTTGCCAAATTTGTTGGCATTTGAACAGCTTCTGTTCGTACTGTGCATATGATGTCTTTGTCATTTCGACTCACTTGAGAAAATGGCGGCAATTTTGGACTCCTAATGTATGTTTGTAAAATTTTCTATATTTCGTCATCTACGTACTTCAGCGTACGGCATACGCACAATATCTATCAGAATCCGGCTGGAGCTTGCTACAACCACCCTCTTCCCCTCCATTAAAAGTTTAAAACGGGATAGTAACGGCACTTTTTGGAATATCCTGAGGAGTGAACTGTATTTGATGAAAGCCACACTCCAGGCGGATTTTCTAAAAAACTGTTTGGTCGGATGTAGTTATGTAGTCCCACTTGAGGTCAACAAACCCCAGTCGCCTCCAATACGGGACCGGTAGTAATAGGGGGTTTTTACAGGGGGGATCGGGAAACACACAGGCGACGAGGTCAAGTAGTTGTATGCAAAAAAAGCTATTGGAAACGCGCGATTGCGCTTTGATTGGTTTAGAAATAGTTGCCCTAACTCCTAACCCCAATCCTAACCTCCAGTCCTAACCCTTAACTCTAACCCCTAACCCTAACCCCAACCCCTAGAGTATTGTGTCCATCAGATGGGGCAACATAACCAAATCTCACACTCGCACTTTGATTATATGACATTGGATAACTCCTTATTACTTAAATCAGTGATGACTAAGGATTTTGAAGCGCGCGACTCTGGAAGGCCATCTGGTCTGCAGGACGCACCTCTCCTTAGGCGTGCAGCTTGGGAGGGTTATGTAGTCGGTCTGGCTGAGGCCCTCTAGGAGGAGGTACTCAACGGCACTGGGAGCGAACATTGTGGCAAAGTGTTTGTTGGGAGCGCTGAGCTACTTCAACAGGTCCTGGAAGCACATAATTTCGACAGTCTGGTCTGCAAACGCGACAGTCGGCTTGACAGTCAGTTGGTCGAAGGGCCCCAGAATGACAGCCTTCTTCATGCCTGAAGAGAGCGAAGCGGTGATGGTGTAGACGTCGTCCTTTTTCCAGCCAGGCAGAATAAACTCAAAGTTCTTCCTGGGCACCTTACAAACGGACCACATCTCCCCCTTACCCACCTGTATGTCATTTCTCGTAGCAGCCGGCAGAGGACCCTTCAAGTAGACTTCGTCTATTTTAATCTGCCGATCGAGCTTGGTGCAGGCGAATGTTAGAGTGAGGACCAGTCGAGTAGACAGTGGGGTGCCTGCAATGGGCGGATAGACGCCAGCCTCGTCAATCCTCGTGAAGGGTATGAAGGGACCTTTTAGTTTGTCTTTGTGATGCAGTCAAAGTTTTTCAGCGTGGGCGAAGTTAGGTTGACCTTTTAGACGTAGCTCAGAAAACCAAGGTCATCACCCTCGGAGTACAACATCTTCTTCTTCTTCACAACAACCACAAAATTATTCTTCTTAGGCAGGTCCTGAAGCACATCATCCATGACGCAGGCCACGTAGAGTCTCAATGACTTCCGCTTACTAACTAGACGGCTCAGCTTCTCCAGGTCAAATGACCAACGATCCTGTTGTTCCGGGTCAACATAGAAGACGAGAGGCGCCCCAGCACTTACGGCCAGTCTCGACAACTGATCTGCACAGAACTCGTCAATAATGCGTTGATTTTCGGGGATGAACCAGCGAATAGTCTATCCATCACTTTCTTGTGCTCCAACAGTGCTCATCTAGGAAAGACATGAGGAGAGGAGGCATAAGTTGGTTCCTACTGTGAACATGTTAGGCAGGTGAGAAGTCATTTTGAATGTCTTCAAAGATGGCCCCAATGTGTGAGCATCCAACGTCCGGAGATTTCAGTAAACCTGTTTATGAAGTAAGTGAATCGAACGAAATATAGTTTAATAGTTTATTAGTAGTAGGCGTTTCCTGCTTGAGGCAGGACCAAGACGCATAAATTCTATCCATGCGGGAGGTTGGGGGTGTCCACTTATGACCCATCTAATTAACTGCTGAAAATGGTGTGCGCATTGTGTCCATCAGGTGGGGCCACAACATCTTACCAACTGTTTTGTCTAAGATGGCTCCGGCAAAGTCCTAAAGATGAGTCACTGGGCACTGATCAGAAATGATTGCGTTGTTATGTGTACAGTAGTGACGACAATTACCATTAGAGCATTACATTTTTCATACATCCAATGTTGGTCTTCACCCATGGACCTTAGTATGCACTGATCTACTCCAAGTTAGCTGTTAATTTCTGAGGAAATTAAAAAACAACAGTGACAAATTCGTCAGTCGCCTGGTGTCGCTATCGACAACACTTTTAGAGGAGACGCCGAACTACGGCATGTGTCCAAACTCCGCCTTCGCGGTCTGCAGACTCTGTTAATATGTGCCCAGCGGACACCAGAGGGCTTGAGACGCAAACAGCAATTGCAGAACTACAGGTAGTTGAAAAAGGTGTTGAAAAAGGAACTCCCGATAAGGGCAAACTATATATGTTTCCAGGACAGACAACTTACAGGCAGATGTTCAGGGGGTCGACCTCCGAACAGATAAAGTAAGTGGGCTAACTCATGAAATCTCAACAGAAATTCCGAAGTGCGTTTCCGTTTAGAAAAGATTAATTAATTGGGGTTGTAAAACCAAACATCGTGCAGCACAATTCTATACTTATTCAGTTACCCCAGGACGCCGGCTCTCAAACAAACTTCTTTTTGGTTGCATCCAAAAACCATATTCCGTAAAAAATGGCTGCTTACGTAGCAAG
This sequence comes from Spirometra erinaceieuropaei, assembly GCA_902702965.1. Taxonomy (NCBI): domain Eukaryota; kingdom Metazoa; phylum Platyhelminthes; class Cestoda; order Diphyllobothriidea; family Diphyllobothriidae; genus Spirometra; species Spirometra erinaceieuropaei. Next base: position 29,293 of record CACRXP010000870.1, on the reverse strand, counting down.
CATATTTTCACTGATTTTCGATGCCATTAAATATTCAATTACATTTAATGGAAAGCATGCATAAAATGATTCATTCTTCCACACGGTCGGTAGAAAATTACGTCTTTTTCCAATTTTACACTCGAAGGAAAAGTATAATTTAGTTTTATAAAACTTTTCCTTTTCCCGAGTAAGTTTGAACCCAACCTGCCGTTACACTTGCATCCAGGGTTCCCAACCTACAAGCCGTACAATGTACGCGTACGGAAAACCACACATTTCTCTACGGTAATAAAGGAGAACCATATAGAACTCATAAAATTAAACAGTGGATTTGAGCCACAGTGTTAACTTTACAAGCCACATTGATAAATGCAGAGACATGACGTTTTATGAAGGGCCATTTTACGGTATTAAAACATCTCACAATAAGAAACTTTTTAAAAACCGAATTATACCCTTCCTTCGAGTGTAAAATTGAACGAAGACGTAATTTTCTACTGAATGAGCAAAAAAATAAATAGTTTTAGGCATGTTTTCTATGAAATATAATTAAATCTTTAAGGGCATCGAAAATCAATGAAAAAAACATGCTACTTAAGTAGTTATATTTTACAGGGTATGGTTTGTAAATGCAACCGAAAAGCGGTTTTTTCAAAAACCGGCGTCCTGGGGTACCTGAAAAATTATAGAATTACGCTGCACTAACACTGGTTTTACAACCCTACCTACTTAATCTTTTCGAAACGGAAACGCATTTCGGAATTTCTGTTGAGATTTCATGAGTTAGCCCACCTACTGTAAGTCAGCGGTACGGTCGAGCAGTCGGTTACGCCTACATTCCACAAGACGATCAAACTCATTTAGAAAGTCTGAGCCAAGATAACAGCAATCAAAAAAGATCCGGGAGAAGGAAATATGGAGGCCGATGTTTAATGGGGGAACAGTGAGGGAACAGTTTGCAGCCTGGGCATGACGACTACCGTGACGGTAGGCTCGGTCGGAAAGAAGGGGAAGGATCACGCACATCTGGACTCCGGTGCACAATTGGAAACGTCTACGAATTTGGCTGTCGCAGACGTAGAAGGAACGACCAGAGCCTGAGGATCCGGGAAGATTAGCTTCACTTGTCTTCGGGCTGACTTATTTCATCCGTTGTTTCTGCCTTGAGGAGAATGAAGAGTAATCGTTTAAGCGACAGGCCTTGGCACCAAAAGTGATATGACACCAACAGGGGATAAGTGTGTTGGGTCAAGATGAAGAAGCATACTGCACTTTCCTAGTACATGAAGTACAGCGCGTTACTCGAGAGGAAGTCGTGTGTGTGGACTACATCAAAGCCACTTTCCCGGACACTACTACGCCCGAGCCCTGTGTTTTCCACCCCATTATCTAGTATGGAACAAGGAAAGGAATTACGACACATTTCAGGGTCATAAGTGCTAAAACGAAATGAAGGGGAGATACTACAATGACTTGCAGCGTACGGTTATAAACTCATAATATGTAAATGAAAGAACGTCCTTTTACAAATAAAATGTCTAAGATAGCTTAGACAGACCATGGCACTAATAAGTATCCAGGGAAATGGATGACTGAAATTTGTGGGACGTTCAGAAATTTTGTTCGCGCTTTTTCGAGAGATTGAATGCAGAAATTTCCCTGGTATATGACGGAGACCAAATGTTGCACACAGTATTGTGAGGAACCATTCAAAGATCGGTTGAGAAATAAAGCGAATGTTTAAGTAAATGCAAATGAGAAGGAAGACGTAATTCTCCCTCGAGGAGTGAACACACCTAATTTACTCAGGAAATGTCGCGATTGTACATTGAGTGGGTGTATGGCATATTTCTGATGATGTCATTTTGTTTCTTAAATTGATTTGAGGCGCGGAAAGCCTTTAACTAGAGCAGGGTTCTTTCCAAATCTGTTTTGTGAAAAGAAAACTGGCCAATTTTAGACGAAACCAAACGTTTCTTCATATCCGAGTAATCTTCTACGCTGCCCGACACAGTATAATTTCGTGGACGCCACCAGGGCTCTTCACGAGATGCATAGAAGATTATAATGAAGTAGTATGAACTACCCAATAATAGTAAGTAGTAATAATTCCAAAAATACAAGGATATGATAACTTTACTACTTTCGCCACGTTTCTAACGTTATAGCTACTACTACTACTACTACTACTACTACTACTACTACTACTACTACTACTACTACTACTACTACTACTACTACTACTACTACTACTACTACTACTACTACCACTACTACTACTACTACTACTTCTACTACTGCTACTACTACTACCACTACCACTACTACTACCACTATTACTAGTGACAGTTCGACCATCGGTTTCGATGATGTCCACCGTGTGCCCCACAGTTGCAGCAGCAATGGGAGCAAGGACGGTGACTTACGCAGGGGTTTATAGTGCCGGTAGACTTGCGTAGTATCTACCTACACTCTCTCCTCCTCCCTCGCCCAAGCCCGGTGTCAAGACAGAGTCAAGAAGACCGGAGACGAGAGAGGCCGCAGGTGGATGGCTCGGACGGATCCTCACCTTGGCGTTCCACCACACTCCCTGGTCCACACAACAAATAACCAGGATTTCAACCAACACATGAGAGATTTGGAGGCTTGCACGGCCGAAGCCGCACCTGGGTGTGCCGCCAACGCCTGGCTCGGATCCCACACTGTGATTTTCTTACCGGGAGATCACAAACTGTGTGCATTGAGGCCTCAAGGTCACCTCCTACCCCCGTTCTAAGTGGTGTACCCCAGTGCTTCGTTTTAGGGCCGTTGCTATTCCTGGTTTACATTAACGACTGCGTCGACGACCTGGGATGCAGCGCCATCATGTTTGCTGACGATATTAAGATGTGGAGAACCATCAGATCTGACTCAGAAAGGTATGCGCTTCAAGACAGTCTCGACCGCCTGAACAATTGGTCAGCTCATTGGTTCCTTAATTTTAATGTGGACAAATGTGTAGTCCTGAGACTCCGCACCAAAAAGACCAGTAAGAAGCACGATTCCTTTCAATACGTCCTGGGCGGTCAGCCCCTTTCAAATGCTGTGGAACAGAAAGACCTCGGCGTCCTAATGACTTCCTCACTGAAACCATCATCACAGTGTCAAAGGGCAACCAAAAGTGCGATAAGGGTGTTATTTGCGCTGAGGCGAGGGTTTATGCAGATCAATAAAGAGTTGTTCGGAAAAACCTATCGTCCGGTCTCACTTAGAGTATGCAGTCCAGGCCTGGCGACCGTGATTGAAGAAGGACTACCAACGACTGGAAAGAGTACAGGCGATGGCTACGAAGATGGTCAGGAATCTTAATCATCTGCCTTACGAAACCAGGCTGACCGAATAAATCTGCTTCCTCTCAATTACAGGCAACTGCGCGGCGATCACATGCAAACCGGCCGGATTGTCATAGGTCTTGAGTGCGCCCTAGACTTTGGCGAATTCTTCGCATTGGCCGGGACTGACCGTCTGCGTGGTCATCCCTTCAAACTGCAGAGCAAGCTGGCTCATTCGGACGTCCGACGGAACGCCTTCTCTCACAGGGTCATTGAGGCATGGAACGGACTCCATGATGCGGTGGTTCTTTCCGAAACTGTCCAATCCTTCAATTGCACACTAGATGCTCATTTGTTGAGAAACTTCTGTACACATAACTACGATTGTTTTGCGGTGGCAGTTTGCGCATGGCTCACACTTACCGCTAACTTTTGCACTTTCCGCATTTGTTGATGTAATTGATGACTTTATTGCTGTTTGTCGATATGAATAGGGAGCTCAAGGGCAAAAGCCTCATTCCCTTAATAAACTGACTTAAAACTGACTTATTATTACCACGACGACGGCTACTACTACTACTCAACAGCTCGACCGTCGTTTCCGACAATGTCAACCGTGCACTACACAACTGGGGGGAGAGCAGGAGCGGTGGCTTGCGCATGAATTAGTTTGTAGTGATGGAAGCTTGTATTGCATCTACCACACTCATTCCTCCTTAGGCATATTGGCCCGGCGTCACGACAGTCAAGGACACAGGAAGCGGGAGAGGGCGCAGATTACTGACACGGAGAATCTTGCACTTGACCGCGCGCCACCACACCGGGTAGGATTCCGCTGAATGCCAGTGCCACAGAGGCCACAAGAAGAATCAGCAGTTGCAACCTGACCTTCACTCCACCACTCGGACACACCCCACACAAAGCACACACTAGACTGACCGCGAGATCCAAGGTATCCCGGCAGTCGATAACCTAACAAGCCACTGCGCTCAGTGTGTCGTGATAGAGTCAAGCGCGTTAGGCTGTTTCAATTGAGGAGTTGTGCGCTGACAGTTAACCCTTTCCCGTGCACCAGCCAACTATCCGAGTCGGTAAACCACCTGATGCTAAGTTTGGGAGACAAGGCGTACAGAACTGCGAACAGCTCGTTTACGCGTGCCACACACAGCACTTGACATTCTGTACGCACATGCTAGGAATTCATACAAAAGGGAGTAGACTCCCGGGACCTCACACGTTGAGGAGTTGCCGAAGAGCACGCCTCCCACTTACGCGAGAGGCGCCAATGATGGGAGATGCTGTGAGCGTTCATGTCCTGCAGTTTTTGGAGGAGGAGTCTATTTGACTTGGGTCTAGTCCGCGGAGATTTACTACAGGTTTTCCTGAATGTGCATGCGGCCGAAGAGGCCTATGCGACGGCTGAATGCGCGACGGCAATTCGGGCAGCTGAGGCGGCGTGGTGGGTGTATGTTGGTACTCTAGGCAGTGATTCGTCAGCCTCGCACGATGGATTAGCGAGTGCCCGACCATGCCGATACGTGTGGCGAATATGCGGTGGCAATGTGGACAAGACAGGTCTTGGGGATGTTGGGTCGGTTGTTATTGCGGTGTTAGTAGTGGTAATCGCGCTGGTGGGTGGGTAGCCCAGTGACCTGGGAATGAGAGGGCCGGTGGATGTGTAGGGTGTGCCAGATGTGCCGATATTGCGGTGAATTCCGCTGTTATGGATACACATGTGACCGAATAGACCCATGCGGCGAATAAATGTGCGTGGACAGTGTGGAAAGTAAGGGCGGATTCGACAATTGTACGTAGGACTCCTGGCATTGGTGCACCGGTCGGAGTACGATGAATTTGCTGGTAATCGACCTGCTCGATGCATGAGGTGAATATACGATCGCGATGAGGGCATGTTGGTACCGAGTCCAAATTGCTGGAGATGGGCTGCTGACGGCAAGTGTCGTGGTTGAGGGGACGTCACGAGTGTTCTGACCGGTAGCGACTGGTCCTTTGAGGGGTCTTCCCAGGTTGGTTAGCTTTAAATAATTCTCTTCAATGTCTCTCTGACGGGGTTTTCGGACCCCTAGCCGGCTAGCACCCGAAACGACCTTCTGCGTAGAGGGGTCGTTTTGGTAGTCGCTCATTGTCCGCCCACACGAGGGGACCGCTCTAACGTAACAGAAATTGCCTCATCATGGCGTAGCTGCTCAAGATCCCCTTCTGTCCCAAAACTTCCTTGTCCGCGATCCTGTCCTGTCACCTCAGCTTTCGTATTGCCCAAAGACAACAAAAGACAAAGTTACTGAGTTTCCACGCTTGCTCCTAGCATATAGTCCAGATCTCTGCATTGTACAACCGCGTCATCAAAAAGACCGTTTTGTTTTGCGATTCCATACAAAGTTCTGCAGCCGATCGAAGGCCTGGGTGACTTTGGAGGTTCGGTGAACCACTCTTTGGCGAATTTGATGCAGTGTTGGAGTGTGTTGCGCAAGTCGGCGAAGTTGTCCACGGTCTTCAGCTGCGTTGGGTTGATGCATGATCATTGTCTTGCTCGCGCCGATGGTCAGTCCGAAGATGGCGTAGCCCCAGGCGAAGAGACCCAGGCTGCGCCGCATGTATAATTCTGCTGCGGTATGGGAGGATGCGGAGGCAACTGGTAAGATCCCTAGCTAGTGTTCTCGTTCCGCAAGTTCTGAAAACGTTGTCCCTCAAATTCCGGGTATGATCTGATGATTAAACTACCGCTGATGTAAGGGACGAGATGATCAGTAATTGCTATTAACACTCGTCGTTCCCACACCACTCGCGTGACGAGGCGTGCTATGGCGTGTTCGGCGTGTCGTGGTCACTGGGTCGAGGCGGACGGGGGGGAGGGGGGACATAGGCTGTACGTCTGGTGCGTTGCGCAAATGCCACTGCCATCAGGAGGTTGGGACGACGTGCAATCATCATCTGGGGTCGGCATTGGCCACGGAAGACAGGGCGCCTGTGTAAGCATCTTCTGACAACATAGCACTGGATTGGCTAGCCGTATAGCCACTGCCTCGGCGGTAGCTATCACCCGTTGGCGTAGGCCTCTGCTATTTCGTCAATGCCGCAGTCGCACTGAACACTGGGTGGGGACACTAGCTTCTGAAAGGAAGAGAGAGGCGTGAAAAGATCAAAAAGTCCAGGCAAGTTTTTGCGCGCACAATGTATGTTGGCTAATTGTTATCTGAGCTAAGGCTTATTCCTTAACTGCTGGTGGATATGGCAGCAGTCTGCCGAATTCTTTGTTGGATTTCAATTAAATCCGCTGCCCTGCTGGTTCTTGTCTGAATTACCTTATGCAAGTGGGTGAATGGGCAGCAACTGTGACCAGTCTCCTACTTTTGATATCACTTCAAGTCACCGCCTTTGTCATGCAGAATCTTCAAGTCCCGAGTAATCTTATCCCAAACAATGGTCCCACCTGAAGTTTCAGACTTCCGACTACACTTCACCTCTTAAGGCACCTTCGCAGCCTAACGTATACGAACAGTCCAACAATTCAACCAACTCAACGATTGCCTCCGCACAAATTTGGAAAACAGACATTCCCAGACAGTAAAAAAACATTTAAACAATCTATTAAAGGGCGCTTTCTAGAGCTACCTTTATTACACGTTGGTCGATACTTTAGCACGGGGAGTTTTGCTTAACCAGATACGTTTGAGCATGATGTGCTAGAAGCGTATTCCAGGCGACATCAGGAACACTTCGGTCAATTCCGAATTATATTCTATATAGGGCTTCGTCGAGATGGGCTCCCAGAGATCTCCAGAGACCGGCCCACTTTCGAGCAGTTTCCTCTTCAGCCGGATCCATTATACTTCGATGGCGTTTGCCTGGCGGGAGTGGTTGAGAGGTTGGTATGCTTTCACAGGCAGGTAACTGTATGCCTTCCATTCCGCAGTAACAGTTAAGCTCCCCGGGTAACACATATCTTTACGACAGTTTCCAGGGAGACCCAACTCCTGTTACTGGCTGGCTCAAAGACATGGCAAGTAGGCCTTTGACACTCACTGTTGTGGTCCGGATCTCACCCGATCCCATTTTGTCCGCCCGCCTAACCACGTCAGTGAGTGTCAAACGACTACTTGAAATACTTATATTCCTCACTTCATAAGGTCTATGACGTACTGATGATCGGTAACGATCGTGAAACAGCTGTTTGCGTCTGGCCTGTTGCACTCTTAGCGAGTTGCTCAAAGACAGCCTTCCTCTGGTGGATATCGTGCATGCTCACAACCCAGAACGGCCGATATTAGGCTTCTTCCTGCTCACCATCGTCTTATCCATCTGGACTTCAATTTCGGGTCCGACAAGCTGCATGGTTACCTTCAAAAAGGCGCCTGAGTAAACATCCTGACATGCGCGATACCACCTGAGAGCTGTGATGCGTGCAACCTCCACTTCTTTAGTCTGTCTCCTATCACAAAAACCAGCATTATTTTCATCATCTTTGGTATGTTTAGGCGATTGCCTTCAAACAGGGGTCCGGTTCGCACTGATTTCCGTCGGCTACAGCTTGTGCACTGGAAAACAAAGCCGTCTACGCACATATTTCTCATAGGTAGCCTTATTGTCTTATGGCATGCGCTGCGTTAATATGTTTGGAGTTGAACTTTTTCTTGAAAATAGTATTATCACATTGGGCATTTCGATTGCTCTCCTAATGCTGTCAATCACCAAAAGTTCATTTGTTTGTGCACACCTTTCTACAGCGTTTTGGAGGCCGATACAGCGTCCTTACACAAGTGCGTTTGTGGCTAATTGGGTGGTTGCTGTTGAAGTTCAGTACTTGCATCGTATTTGTCACTTTCCTGAACACTTTGCTTTTTAGTCCACCACAATCTTTGCGACGTACGAGGACATCCAGGAAGGCCAGCTGGTTGTTTTCTTCCTCCTCCATCGTAAATTCTATGTCCCGAAAGACCGCATTCAGATCTTCCTTGAATGTTACCAGCTGATCCCGGTCGATATTGACGAAAGTATCCTCCATATACCGTGCCCGTAATCTCGGTCTGTGGTATGGGAAGACCAGCGACTCTAACCGTTGTGTAAGGGCGCGCTATCGGCGTGTCGAAATGCACTGCAGTGAGCCGAAAGACAAAATTGCCGAGATACAATATCTCCGGCAGGTCTTCAAAGTCAGTGGCTACCCGCGCAACTTCATCAACCGGTGCATACGCAAAAGGGACGAATGGCCTAACCGCACGGACACCAAATTTTGGCGAGCGCATCCATATGTCAAGAACGTTTCGGAAGCTGTCGGTCACCTTCTCGCACCACTTGGGGTTGGAGTTGCACATAGACTGGAGGCAACTATCGGGCGTCTGGTAATGAAACCGAAAGACCCACTGCCACGGCCAGAAACGTCTGGAGTCGTTTATCAGATCTGGTGCAGTTGCGGACAAAGCAACTACGTCGGAGAAACCGGAAGATATCTCAAAACGCTAATGACCGAACACGCTGCAGCGGTGCGGAGGAGTGATGCATGCTCTCAAGTTGTGGCTAATTCAACGAGATCCGACTACATATTCAGATTCGGTGAGGCCGAAATTCTCGCAAGAGGTGACAACCGCGTGAGCCGGGAGCTGCTTGAGTCATGGTTTACTGGCCCCCAGTCCATTAACAAGTGCAATGACCTTCCACTTCCATACTCAGTGCTGAGACTTCGCGTAGGCGGAATAATTAACCACGCGAGAATCGCAAAGGTGAACACATTTCCTAACGCCAGGGTCAGTAGATCAGATGGTCGAGCAATCATCATACCAAAATCCAACTCACGTGATGAAATCACAGTAATTAACGACGCGAATGTCGGCCACCAAGCAATTAACACACCAAGCGCAACGATCCCTGATAAAGGGGGGAACCGTGAATATTCATAGGTATGCGGTGGCATGGCGACTGCATCCTATAAATAAGGCAGCCCCTTGTGCATGAACCACCGGTATCTGCTTTTGTCTCTGATGATGGGTTCGAGCAGGAATCCGAAACGTCAGGCTGATATACCTCGCGTCCCGGCGATCGTCTCCCTTTCTTCTAGAACTTTTATTTATTTAGCTACGTTTCTGCCCTTATTCCTGACTTCGGCGTCATTATTTTAAAGGCGTAATATTTGGTTTGCTTTGGTTTTATGTTGCTTTCCTAATGCTGTCAATCCTCCATGGCCTACTCAATTGAGCAGGCCCTTTCGCAGGCTTGGATATAGCATTCCGGCAACATAAAAAATGTTAACACTTCTATTACACGTCGGCGTGTCTATCTTAACAAACAAATAATTGCTTTCTTTATTTGTCATTAACTAATGTTTTTTTAACTTAAATATTACCTATTGTGACATTTCGCTTAGGCCAACCAGTTTACTTGGCTTTATTTACCCTTCCTGGATGGCTAGGCCATCTACATATTGTTCACTGTATTGTTGCACTTCATGGAGTAGCTGAGTCGACGATCGCGCTTTACTCCTTTGGGGTTCCTGGTTCCCTGCGACCTTGGATGTTCATTGGCTACTTTACTGCCCTGATCTCTGTCCTTAGCGTCATTATTGTATAGGAGTTATATTTGGTTTACTGTGGTGTCATGGTGCTCAATAATAATTTAAATCAATTTTCCGGCCGCCTTTTAAGGTCAGCAAAGGACTTACTTTAATTTACACATATTTTTAACAACAGCCTACGCAGGAATTGTGTTTTCCGCCCGTGCACCTACGCTTCCACTTTCTGCACCCGTATAACCCCTTATTTCACCGGTCCCGTAAGACAGGAGGACATTTTCTTGGTTACTTGTCATGGGTCTCATACTGCGTCGTTGCCCAACTTCTCTCGCCACTGTGAATCCCCATGCTGAGTGTACGCCCACGAAGAGTTCAACTTAATTGAAATGCATGCATGTATGTGAATCCTGAAGGAACGTGCAGTTTCAGGCCGAAAAGTTCTTTACTTTGGCCTGACCACAATGTTGGACGTTAGGTTTGTTTAGATGCTTGACCGGTCAGTGTATCATTGTCAGGTGCGAATACGCACAGAATCGGCGCCCGCGGGCCATGCGCTGGGCTGATCTAGCATCCCATTGGTTGATGAGGCGGCAAGCACTTGGGCCAATCATCGACAACGTTGTCTGTGGCAGGATTAAATGCTGTGCGCCATAATATCGCCATAAGAGCAGATTTAGGGTAAGACACAGTCCTCCACGGGAACCGAAGCCTGTAACCGCCAGAAGTCATCACAATGTTCCCCCATATTTCCCTTATGTGGGCGTTGTTCATTTCTACTTCGTTCATCGAAGCCCTCCACTTTCCGGCGGAGTTCACCATGCAAGTCATGAACTACCCGAACATCGTCACACAGCGGGAGAAATGTCTTCCAGCACGCGGTCTCAATCAACTGCACAAGACGCTGGTTTGTGATCCAAGGGAAATTCTGACCGCCGATGAGGGTAAATATTTTTTTCTTAGGCTTTTTTAAAAATGCGCTTCGCGATTAATCATTTAAATATGGCATAAAGTGTCCTTATTATAGCGTATCCCTGCGGTTCAAGGTGATTTGCCACAACGGTATTATAGAAAAATAGATTATTTGGATGACTAACTCGAAAAGTAGGGATAAGCGACCATAAATGTTTGTCTTTACGAAACATAGTACTCGCACATACCTACTTGATAGCCCAGCTCGATTGCCACCGTGACGTGATTGGTCATTTGCAGACATGAGGCCAAACAAAAAATAAGCAGCATCAAAAAATGCCAAAAAGCACGGGTTAAAAATACACACAGATGAAATCAAGGAATATTAAGACGCCATCTTTCTCAGGCATTTCGAATCTTGTATACCCGGCGATGTAGTTTATTGGTTGTGGATGTTTGACCTGTGTCGTCTGCACCGCTCTCGGGTGGCTAACTGCACATTCTTTTCGCAAATATTTTTTTTCCTCTTCAAATGAGCATTGCCAACGGAATTTTCGAATCGACGGCTCCTAAGTCGCGACAGATGAGAACACCTGCTGTTCCGACGAGGGCGCTGCGATGGAGAGTGTATGAACTTAATTATGCTGAAGTAAAATTTCGCTGGGTCTAACGCAATCCCTCACGCTTCCTGCGCCCACCGCGTTGGTTTACATTATATAGGGTCAAGATGACGAGATATGTAGCGTCTGGCGCATCTCATACAACGTGAAGCAAAATTATAAAATTCGTTTTTGATTTAAACGAGGTCCATTGTTCTCTCTTCTCATTGGCCCTCCTTTCCTGCCTAAGCGGTGTCTGACGGCCTCGTATGGCGTTGGTAGGTCTATCCTACGGTTAATCGAGTTGGCTTTGGATTGCCAGGCTTCGATTATTTGTTTCGCCACTTTGTTTTCAGCTCGGCCGATTACTTCTGCCTAGTCCAAGTCGAATTGATGGTTATTTTTGAGGCAATACATAGAAACATCTCATCAAGATAGCCAACCCTATCTCTAGGGTGCACAGGCTGAGTGCGTAAAGTAGTCGACGGCTTGTGCGCCACTTTTATTTGGTGCTTCTTCAAGTGCTTTTCAACGAATTCAGACACATTCGTGATGCAAGGAAGGATTCGCCTAGTGCCTGCTTTGGGAGCGTGACCGGAACCATCTAGTTCCTTACTTTCAAATTCTCACTGTTTCTTTTATCGACCTCGAAATATCTAGGATAACTGCTCTAGGAAATAGTTCATGCGGACAATTCGGCTCAAGTTGGTGGCTCTTCTTGTCAGAGCAATCTGTTGTTGCTCGATGTAACAGACTTTTGACAGTACCCCATTTGTGAGAGGTCAAGCTGTTACTCTCATAGTGTAGAATTACTTCCGCATATGTTTTTGCGTTAAGCGGATGTGTGCGATGTTCCGTCAGTCTTTTGCTATACGAGAACATCAAGAAATGGGAGCTTATTGCCAACCTCGTTCACGAGCGTGAATTTAAATCCTTGTACGGTAGGGTAGATGGTGCTATGGCACTTCTCCAGTTGATCCTTTTTAACCACAGCAAGTGTGTCCTCTACATATCGTACCCACAACTTAACATTAAATAAGGAAAGATCTGCCGACGTCAGTTTCTGTGTTTTCAGCTTAACAAGAAAGTTAAATAAAGGTGATGCTACTGAAGCTCCTTCTGCTTGTTAATGGTATCGGTAGTCGAACGAAAAAAATTGTTTCTAGGCAAAGGCCTATGATTGCAGGTAAGGCAGATGCGGAAATAGCCGTGTATAAGGATTTTAGGAGTTCATCTGTGCATTGCCCTGTCAAACCTAATGATATGGATAAAAATAAGGATGCGACATCGAAGGATACCATTATCTCGTCAGCGACAATTGTGATTCCTCACAAGACTTCGAGAAATTTTATCGATTTCTAAGTGGAAGTTTCACAATCAGTCGTAATTGGGGGGAGTTGGTGGAATAGCAACTTAGAAATTCGTAATTGGGTGCGCCTAGTAAAGATACTCTCGGTCGCAATGTTTGTGAACTCTTGGCATTCCGAAGATATTGAGATGGTTGGTTCGGATTGTCTCAGAGATTTTGCAATATCATCCGACGCTGTTTCGTTCCTCTGAGGCAATTTAGCAGTTTATTAATAGATGAAATCTGTTCCTTGGTAGGATTTGTGAAAAGAGGCTCATGTGTTGGGCCAGCGTACAACAGTGACTGTACGTTCCCACTATAGTCTGCTTTTTCTTGAATCACAGTTAAGTCTCTTTTGTTTGCGGAGAGTACGCTAGTGTTTTGGTTGGTTATTAATTCTTTTAATGCTTTGCTTTCTTCATGTGATAGTCTTGGGGAATAATTCTGATCCCCTAAGGCCTGTACCTTGGTGTTTGAGATTGTGAACTGTTAATCTTTCTTAAGGTTTACTGTTAGCATAATGGAAGTCCAAGTAATATTAGTCAGAATGATTATATTTCAGCACATTTGGAAAGCATATTCCCCTCTGTTGTCGAAAGGACTCTTCAGGACAGATTTACTTTCCTCGCCGAAAACGGCATGGAGATCGCTGGGACCAGTGGTTCGGCACCTCGGGCACTCGCCCGAGCCCATTGTCAAGGAATGAAAGACTGTACAACTCACCTCAAAGTTAGTTCCCCTCTGCCGAGAATAACCTCCAGCTGCGCTAATGATTCTACCACGCAGTGACGACTGGTTATTTCGTCTGACACATCAGATATATTCGACACTGCGTACTAGACTGATGGGCGACTCTGGATTTGGCGTCGCCCACAGACTGGAAACAACAACCCGGCGGCAACTCATGCGCCCTAAGGACCTGATTCCCATCAATCGGAAATCGGGGGCAAGTGATCGGAAAGACAGCAATTTTCGTCAAGTCAATTATGTTGGTGAAACCGGCAAACAGGTTCGCATTAGACTGCTCAAGCACGAATAGGCTGTAAGGCGGAAAGATAAGCTCGCCTTGGCGGCCACCCATGCCTGCTTTCCAGGGTACAACTTTAGCATCGACTGCGTGAGAATATAGGGCCAGTCGGACGACCGAGTTTCGCGCCCGGTGCAGTAAACGAGGCACTAGACTGAGGACTCGCTTAGTCGACATATCGATCTACTAATCGTCCATCAGACACTGCGTAGTCGGAGGTCATTCCCGACAGAGGTGAAGTAATTAAGAGATTCGTTTTACACTATTTCACTCCCCGATGATGAGCTCCTGGGGCATTTCAAAACATTTTAAGACGACGTGGGGAGACAGAATATAAAATTAACGAGATTTATTTTGTTAGCTCTTCATATAACTTATTTCCTTCGCAGTATACTTCCTGAGATCCCCATTTTCGAAATTACAAGTATTAGATTACGCTGGGAGACCCCCTGTGGAGCCAACCCCCTCGCAGTTTTGTCACACAACGGCAGAATACCGACGAAAGGCGTGTCTGGGCGTTATGCTAGATCGTATGTCGAGAGTACGGTATGATACCTTTGCCATATATATATATATATATATATATATGTTGAATAACTGATGTGGTGTGCATTCCGAGATGATATAATGAGAAAGTGAGGGCTCTTCGGAAAATTGAGTTGTACTCGTAAATTTTCAAGTCGGTGACACCGACCCGTCGTCAGACGAAATGAACAGAGGGAAAGTGAAGTCGGCAGATTAGGTCGGCTGGCGCGACAGGACAGACAACGACAAATAGACAGCAGATGTGTGAGAGGGGTGGGCACCTAGTTATGGTAGGCCGTGGGGCAGGGGGAGGGAGGGAGGAACCGTTAGGGCTCCCAGTGTTGGAGGCGGTGAAAACGCGGGGGGATGGGGATTGCGAATCAGCGGGAATGCGGGCGGCTGGCCACTGATGCGGACCCGGTGCCCAAAGAACAACTAAGTAACGTCATCTACCGCATACCGTGTGCCAACTGCCCTTGTGTTTATATTGGCCATACAGGCCGATGTCTTGGGACTCGCATTAACGAACACAAGTTAGCCCTCCGCCGACGTGACCCTCTGTCCCTCGTGTTTGCACACGCCATTGAGCATGACCACCGCTTCAACTGGGACGGCACTGAAGTGATCGCAAAGGCTAACACCAGACAGGCGCGAGAATTCCTCGAAGCTTGGCATTCTGGCACGACCAGCATCAACCGCCACGTCGATCTTGACGCTCATTATGAGGGCCTACGTACACGCTCACTGTCTTGTTCCCACACCTCAACATTTGCTAACCCCCACTCGGCCACATAGACGTATGCTCTTTCGCCATTCCGCTCCCCCCTTGCGACACGGTGAACAACAGCCGAAACCCCCCTAACACCTCCAACGCCGGCGCATTGGCCCCTGACCTCATCCCGCATCAGTGACTAGCCGTCCGCATCAGTGGCCAGCCGCCCGCATTCCCGCTGATTCGCAATCCCCATCCCCCCGCGTTTTCACCGCCTCCAACACTGGGAGCCCTAACGGTTCCTCCCTCCCTCCCCCTGCCCCACGGCCTACCATAACTAGGTGCCCACCCCTCTCACACATCTGCTGTCTATTTGTCGTTGTCTGTCCTGTCGCGCCAGCCGACCTAATCTGCCGACTTCACTTTCCCTCTGTTCATTTCGTCTGACGACGGGTCGGTGTCACCGACTTGAAAATTTACGAGTACAACTCAATTTTCCGAAGAGCCTTCACTTTCTCATATATATATATATATATATATATAAAGTAGCGACAAAAACGAAGCAGACTTCATTGTTTATGGGTCGCCCTGGGACTGATCATGATGGTTGTAGACTGGGCCTCAAGCCGTACTCGTAAATTTTGAAATTGATTGCGCCAACTCGCTGCCAGCTGAAATTAGTAAGACATGTAGGATCCCTGCCATGGTGTGCTTGGGATTATGAAAACTGCCTAATCAGAACATTCGTCCGCGTGATGGGCAAACAGACGTCACGAAGGCGAGAGATACAGTTAAAGCGAGAATTTAAAAGCCCCTAAGAATTCTGGCGCCAGCTTTATGTTGGCCACGACGACCACTTGTAAATCATGTCAGATGAATCCGTGCTTATTTTCGAGTGCGTGCGCAAAAACGAGGGACGAGTAGGCCACGCACATGGACAGACAGTTTTTGTTCGTTAACATTTCTGCAGGGCACGGGAATATGGATCCCTCGTAATACCGATGATCTTGCCTTCACTTCCAGAGCTACGCTTAGGAGGGCTTTTATGTCGGTTAGAGTTAAAGTTAGCACACGCTGTAGGCGCCTCTTGGAATTTGGTATATAGGCTACTGTAGTATGAGGATCCATATACCCTGTTCGACCAATATTTCTAACGCACGATATCGGTTGGTCGTCCATTCTTTACCGAGTGGGTCATAGCTCATGGATGCTCTTACGAACACCTTCCTAAGTTTTTTACTTTAAATATCTCAACCTCAGCTCATGTATAAGATAGGATATGACATTTGTTCTCTAATTTGTCGCACATAATATGATTCTGTATTTCACTAGTCTGCGTTAGTAAACACTCTGAGTTAATGTGTGCGAAAAAGAAAGGCTTCGAAAAACTCACATACTTACTCGCAAACTCTCTAACTTTCATGAACAGTCTCGCACCGGGTGAAATATCCTGCCTAGGTACGGTCTATGCGTTCATGGGTGAGGTATGAGGTGGCTATGATCGACATAAGGAGTGGGGCGCGCGTCCCGGCTATTGAAATGCAGGCCTAACACGGGCATTGGTGCCCCCGATTATAGGTAGTCCTGTGTTAGGCTCCGGGGGGTTAGGGCTTTGTTTAAGGTTAGCGTTAGGTTACCCCGGAATCTAGCGTAAAGTAAGGTAGAATTATCTACTTCTACGACCTACCGAAATGGGGTTTTGAACGCAGACATTCGGCTCACAAATGATTGCCTGTTCACAGTTCCGTTTTCGAAATTCCAGAATGATTATTTTTACGCAAGGACCATCCTTATTATAGTGACCTGAAGCAGTCTCTTTTTGCAAAAAAAGAATAGCTACCTTTCATATTACCGACCTAAAAAGGGTGCGAGTTTGGACGATCGCGTCCAGGTTTGGTCTTTTTAGAAAGTAAAATCATGGAGACCTGTTTTAGGGGACAGGACATGACAGAGAGCCTTAAGTAACCCCAAGTAAGCTGTCTTACAGTTCAAACACCGTTGTCGGCCCCGGCCAGTGGAGTATTAACTGTTTTTATATAGATGAAATAGTTTCCATGATTTGTAAAATATGCAGCCTTTGGGGCATAAATAGATGTAGAGTGAATGAGTGCTTCGACACACTCCAAACTCCATATAATTTTAGGCAAGCAGTGCAACATAATAAAAATTTTTTTTTAAATTTCGCTGTATTTCGCTGATTTCAAATATCTGTCGTCGCTCCTTATGAATAAGCGCATACTCTTCACCATATTTAACAGCTTGCGGAGCCTAAAGTTAGGAAACATTGTGGTTTCGCTCGGCACGGTGGCACAAAGAGAGTCACGACACTTCAGTAGCTTTAGAGAACCACTCAGAAGGTATGTCGTAGAGTACTTGGACAGACACCGACTTTGTGGAATAAACGGCTTGTTCATAGTTGACTTTTAGAGGTTCAACAAATTCGGCTGCCTTTTCAGTCATCTAGTTCAGATAGACAGATGCTCAGGCGGAATTTAATACTCATGTCGAACATCTTGATGCCTAGTTGATCCAGTGTTCCGCTTTACGGGGGTATAAGTGGGTTCTGGACATCGGATCGCAAAAAAACAGCAAAAATGGTGAGATGTCCAGCTGTTAAGTCCGCGAGATTGTATGGGAGGATTGATAGCGCAGAGAGGATTCATTTAATTGATCTTTATAGACCGTTTATCCCGTGAATCACCGGATTCAGACTGCAGTGCAACTGCCTTGAATACCCCCAGCATTTTTGTCATCTGGAGCTGCTTGTTGCGTACTGAGACCTGGTTTTCATATTTCAGCAGTTTCTTTTAATAGTAGTGGTTCCTAAAATTCTCTGAAGATGACTCTTTAAGTTGATCAATCATTTATACCTTTAAGCGACTTGCCGGGCGCATAGGGCTTACGAATGTCCATTCTGGGGGAGTAGTCCGGCCAACAGGAATCATTGTTTAATTCGGTCTTTCTGTGTTTGCACATGAGATTTTTCCTATTTTCCTACATAGTTACCGAATCGGTTCTTTACGGCTCGGTAGCAGGGCTGTTGTGTACATTTTCGTACCCTCGTAAAAAGATCTGCTTTGGAGCAGTGCTGGTTAACTCCATTTAGCTTTCGAGATTAAACATAGGTCTCAATGCTTCATTGTTACATAATACGGCCCTATTCAAGCCACTCTCCTCATCTGCAAAAAATACATAGTTCAGAAAAGTGTGATCTCCTAGTTACCCATACAGTTTATCGGAGTTGGCCACCAGTTTATGACAAAAGAAGAGATACATTCGCGTGTCATTTCATCCTTCTTTCTGGACGACAGCTATTGACTGACGGCCAGTTTTAGAATTGTTTGGCCCTGAGAGAAACATAGAGAGAGAGAGGGAGAAATAAACTCGTTTCAGACGGCCCAGCGTCATCTTGCAGATGGGGCACCACCGCAGCGATCTCGCCACCCCTGCTCACACCGTCCGCACCGTTCGACAGTCGGCTTGATCTTGGCACCGGATAGTCTTCGCCTACTGTTTGTGTGACAGATCTTGATGTGTCTCTTCGTATGCGTGTCCTGCGTGTGTGTGTGTGTGTGTGTGTGTGTGTGTGTGTGTGTGTGTGTGTTTACTTTAGGAGTTGGCAGCCCGAAATACACTCAATTGGCCCGCATTTGGATGTCCGACCGTCAGGACGGATGAGGCCACCCCACCGGCCGGCAGACAAGGCCTAAACTTCTCATAATTTTGAAGATCAATCTCTCTCTCTCTCTGTCCCCCCTCCCTCCCCCACACGCTGCACGTACAGCGCCGTAGGCGAGCGCATTGATGGGGTTTGGTACTGCGTCGGCATCCGGACAAAACAGTATACATAAACGATTAGCTATCTTGTGCACATTCACCCCTTCATGCGATTTTAATGAGGTAGCCGGTTTTCTAAAGTCCACGAGTCCGATATTTTACTGAAACGTGAAGGCGTCAGCGACACACATAAATTGGCACACCAAGATGTCTGCCTGATTTTGACTCCTTCGACTAACTCGCTGACTGGAATCCAAACAAGTGTCCGGGTTCATTGCCAATGAAGGCCGTAATCGATTTATTTTGAACTTTCAGTCACACCAATCATCTGTATCCATCAAGCAACCGATGGTTCTCTGAGTGTTGCACCACTACCCACAATCATTTTACCGTAACCTCAAGACGCACTTGCCCTACCCCTTCATATAGCAGTTTTTTTCCACGGAACGGATCATCTGAAAAACTTGGGCACCCGAAATTCTTTATGTGATTTCCACGCAGGATTTTTTGGTCGACCCCACGAGCGGGACAGGTAGCGCCACGCTAAATTTCAGGAGGTTCCTCTTGCCGTGTTCTAAATTTAACCCTAACAGTAACCTTCATCGACCAAATCTTAACCATAACCCTCATGAACTTAACCTTAACTCTAAACCCGCTGGAATGCAGGTTAAGTCCACTTGTAAGAGGAGAACCGTATTCGCGTGTCAAATCAGCTTTTCTTTACTGCTTCGCTCAGAGCTCGTCCTTTTTAGTCAAAAACGCCGACTTCGAAATGAATGGATCTTAATATAATGAGTAGTTTGCTCGAACAGTCACAACCGCGTGGATGCCAATAATTCCTTTTGTTTTAAATAACTCTTTTGCCAAATTTCATCCTAAGGATAAGTGCTGAATCAGAACTCTGCGTCAACGTTATGGTATATAATTCGGCTTTTTGAACCAGATTTCATGCTGTTTTGTTAAGCGTTGGTATAGACCATCATAGAGGACTTTTATCGTATTATGTAACTGACAAATTAAATGCACTTACTCCCATTTAAGACCTTGCCTCTTGCCATCACATAGTTTCATAATGTCCTGATCGATAAGTGTTAAGTATGTGCGCGGGGTATGGAGAACTGTGGGGAACGGCCTGCAATATTTTAAAAAGTATGCGCTGTGCGGCAGAGTTTGTGTCAGCCCTTCCCATCGGTCCGAAGTGTCGGTACTGATGAAATGCTTGCATTGTTTCATTGTTCTGCACCCATACATGTAAGAAAGCTCATTTTTTCAAGAAAAGTTTCAGCGCGGAGAGCAGTCAGGCGGTAAAAATACTCGAAATAACAGTAGATGGATCGCACACGTCTGCCAGTAAGGCAGGAGTGTAAAAGCCTGGCGAAGTTGTTATACAGCACATAGCAGTTTCTCAGCCCGCGCATACACTTAATCCTGGCCTCCTGATCTGATAAGTCTAGGACCAATCCACAATAAATTTAGTAGTGCAGTGATGCCGTTATATTACCTGTTCCATTGTCTTCGGCATAACTTAAATGACATTGTCCACTTACGATTTTGATACGCGTAATCGGGGCGTCTGCATCAAAAATTAATCCTTGCTGGGGGCGACGTCCGCTGTGTACCCCACGGAGCATAGCAACGGCGACTTGAGCACAAATTATTTCGTCACATGACTGACTTGCTCAGTATCTACCGCACTCTCACACCTATCACTGAGACCCTGCTTCGATGGCAAGACAATATCAAGACGGCGGGAGGCGAACGCGGACGTCGTTTTAGAGCCCGTGCTGAAAGTTTCGAATGTTATTTTCAAAATAAAACATTCCTCCCTCTCTCAAGGCCACACAGGGCCTGGTCCCTACAACATGTAGAAGGTCTCTAAAGGCGCAGCTCGGATTTCACCTTCAAGAGAATATCATAAAGACCAGACTGAGAAGGAGTTAATACAGCCTGACGCTCGGGTTTTCCTTCACTTCAAGAATACTCCGATAAGAACAGAATTATCCTGTCTGTTAGAAATCTCATAAACAACTGCTCTTAGGTTATCAGGAGAGATTCAGGCGCGTCAGTCTGTGAGAGGGAAAATTATGCGCGAATCAGTTTGCGTGGCATCATTCGCACTCCATCTCCTCGATCCCCATCCTGCTGCAGTGGCAAGACAATGTCAAGACAACCGGGAGTAGGCTAGGGCGCAGCGATTGGCGAGGTCAGGCAGTCACTCTATGCACGCCACACACGCACGACCTCGTATCAAACAGCATGTATCAGGTCCCCACAAAGGTGGCTTGAATATTACGTGTGAGATAGTGTCAAAAAGGCAACATTAAGGGAGAATTGTTGAGGCTGATTCTTAATCCTCCGCCCAGTCACTCCATACACGCACACAGACACGACAGTTCGACCGCTGCATCCGACAATGTCCATCGTGTGCCCTCACAGCAAGGTGAGAGCAGGCACTGCGACTTACGCGTGATTTAGTTTATAACGAATGTGGACTTGTACTGTATCTGCCGCACTCTCTCTTCCCCACTCGCCACCTAGACTCGGTGTCAAGACATGTTCAAGAAGACCGGAGGTGCGGGGAAAGCGCAAGTAGATGGCGCGATTGAGTCTGCACTCTGGCGTTCAACCCCACACCCCCTGGCCCACACAGCAGATAACCAGGTTTTTGATTAACTACAACTATAAGGTGGCGGCGGGGCCCCAGTGTGCGCGAGGTACGCCGGCAGTCGGGTCTACCAACGCACCCCAAAAGTGTTGGCATTTGATACAGTGCGCAAAGCTGATGACGCCTGCAAGAGTCCGATATGGCTCTCGTGTTGGTCCAGCGCATCTACCACGTGGCCCGTTTGGGGGACACAACACACACACACGCACAAACACACACGATATTTCGAACGTCGATTTCGACGATGTCTACCGTGTGCCCCACAGCAGTGGTGGGAGCAGGAACGGTGACTTCCGCGGGGGGTTATACTGCCAGTAGACTTGCGCCGCATCTACCACACTCTCTGCCCCTCTCCCGCCTGAGCCCGGTGTCAAGACAGAGTCAAGAAGACCGGAGACGAGGGAGGCCGCAGGTGGATGGCTTGGACGGATCCTCATCTTTGCGCCCCACTCCGCACTCCCTGGTCCCCTCAACAATGGCCAGGATTTTGACCCACAAAACACACACACAAACACGACAGTTCGACCGTCGCATCTGACGATGTCCACCTTTTACTACACAGCAAGGTGCAGCAGGCACGGTGACCTGCGCGTAAATTAGTTTATAGTGAGAACAGACTTGCGCAGCACCTATCGTACTCTCTTCCCCTCCCCACATGGACCCGGTGTCAAGAAAGAGTCAAGAAGACCGGAGACGGGGGAGGGCGCACAGAGATTTCACGGTCAAGCCCGCACCTTGAGGCTCCACTCCACACCCCCTGATCCCCTCAGCAAATGACCAGGTTTTCGACGAACAACAGCAATGAGGGAGGGACGGCAGGGGTTCTGGTATGCGTGACGTCTGCCGGCAACCGAGTCTGCCATCGCACTCCCAAAATGTTGGCATTTGTTATGCTGCGCAAATCTGATAAAGACTGCCGGGATCCGATATGGCCCCGTGTCGGTCCAGCGCATTTACCACGTGGCCCGTTTGTGGGGCCTTCACACACCCACACATCACGACAACGACAGTGCGATCCTCGTTACTGGCAAAGTCCGCCGTGTGCCACACAACATGATGAAAGCAGCGAAGGCGAGTAGTGTATGAATTAGTTTAAAGTGATGGGAGACTTTCGCTGCATGCGCCTCACTCTCTCCGGAGGCAGAGTCGGATGCCGCTGACTGGCGTAGAGCGAGTCTGCGCCTAGACGTGCGACCACATCCCCAAGTATGGCATTTATTGTGGGTGTGTAGCCCAATAACGCGTGCCGGAACCACATTTGGCCGCCGTGTTGGCAGGTCACATTTACCGCGTGATGCGTTGTAATAAGCCCAACAACCACACACACACTGCGGTCCATAATTTGGATCGAAAATTCATCGCCTACTCCCGGTCTCTTTGGCCGGTAAATCACGTTGCCATGCTGGCATCGTTTGTCGACACTCAGTGTCCGCGCGCTTGAGGGCAGCTGCGTATACATCTCCGTAGTAAATCACTGCTGGGCACGTAAACCATTTTTTTTCTTAGGCGACACTCACAAAAACCTACCGTTGGACTCTGGTACCACCAGACAGGGCCTGTACGTCACAACGTTTCGGCTCGTGGACAGGAAAGTTTCGTTTACTACCAACACAATCGCTACCACCACCACCGCTGTCGAAGACAACGTGAAGACCCCAGTTACAGACAGATCACTGGATTGTCAGTTTGGACGGGCAGAGACGAAAAGGCCCTGTCAACCGGACTATCCTCCTAGGTACTTAGCTTCGGTCAATGTAGGTCGGATTTTCTGACGAGCTTTGCTGACTCCTACCAGAATATCGCATTTGAGACCCACTGGCATCGGTGAATTACACGCGTCTAAACTGCTCTGGTTTAGGGATGGGCTTTTAGGTAATAGTGTGGGTATAATCCAGTCGGGAGTTGCACGATAATCTCTCTCCTCATTACGGGTCAGCTGGGTTGCATTTTCGTACTCAGTTCCTAAATTTGGCTTTGGCGAACGTCAGACCCAAAAGATTTGCATTTTTTGCGTCGGTCGCATGTGCATGTCTCTGTTAACTGAACGGAAGTCTCTGGCGCTTAGGGTATATTGGATGAGTTAATGCACGACGGAGAAGTCAATATAAGGGAATTTAAACATTCCAAATGAAAGGAAGGCGATCAGGTCTGCACTCCGTACTTGCTTAATAACAAGCGTGTAATTTATCAAATACGCGTCACCAATAGAACAAGAAACCCGTTCAGTAATTTGATCGTCAAGAGACCGTGTACGTCAGTCCACCGTTCTGCTTATTTGATCCCAATTTTTTTCATACAGGGTACTCCCGAAAAGTTCGCTAAATTCAGCCTACCAAGACTGGTTAAAGTCACTAAGGAGAAAGTCTGTAGAAAACAGGCGCAGTTTTTGTAACCTCATACGGCAGTCAGCATACTAGTTGCACGCTCAAGCAGGTTCAGTATCTCAGAAAGTGTTGTCTAATGTTGCAAGCAGGAGCTGAGGGGCCAGTCGCCAGACTGTATATCCACTTTTCGTAGACATAGACACTATTGCGTCAAAGTGGTAAGTGCAATCGGGCGCCAGAATATCCGCGCCAAGTACAAAGGTCCAGGGAGATCGGGATTGTCAGTTTGTAGCGTCAAAGCATGATAATAACCAGACCAATATCCAGATATGCAAATGAGGCATCAGCCGCTCTCAGGGAAGGAAAATGGCCTTCATGCAGTCGAGTGTCGAACGAGGACGCCAATGATGGTGGTCGACTACAGCCGGAGTCGTCGGTCTGCAGTGTGGAAGAAGTGAACATAGTCAGGGCTCCACAATCACCAGGTTAAGTACAGACGCGCAGTTGTGACGTCGGTCGCTCGAAGGAAAGATGGATGGCCTTGACGCAACAGGGTAATAAACAGAGGTGTTTGACATTGAAATGATGGCTGTCGAATACAACACCACGTTGATTGGACATCCAAGTGAGTTCAAATTATCGAGGCCCATACCGACGGCGAGAAGTGACTCACATGAAGCGAAACTCAAACTTTGTGAAAACCTAGAGACTAGTGTTAGAAGTGATTGCCTTCCCTTGCATCCATTTACTTTCATTTTGGTTTGATGACGATCTTACAGGAAAAACTAGTTTTGCTCCGGCAAGTGATATGCGGTGGAGCACTGGAGTCGCGCCTTGATCCATTAGCCATGCAATGTATCAACATTTAAAAGACCAGACCACAAGAAACGAACACAAGCATAATTATTAATTAAGGTGACACATGGTCCGGTTACTTCGCTTTTTGTGAACACTCCGAAAGTTAAAAGGGCGATATTTGGTTCTACAGCCGTACTTGATTTATACACCTGTGGTTAACTTACGACGACAGTTTTAGTTAACATACCAAATTTAGCCACTCGCTAGATTAGGAGCGGAAAAAGAGCGCGTTTGCACCGACGTTTGGTGTTACCGGAAGTGGCGTATACACATTCTCTCCGCTACACAGCCACTCGCTGAATGACTGCAATAAGGAGGGTGAAATCACAAAAGGAAGGCCACGTAGGGGACCACGTGGTACTTCGCAATGCATGGCCATTGTGGTGGAACGGATGAAGTTCCAGTTCGTCCAAACAATGCCTCTAGTAAGCCTACTTAGCCACCCGATGGATTATAATAATAAATCTGACATAATCAGGGCTCGAAGCACGCGCAGGGATGCGCATGTGAACTACTACTTGATGTTACCAAAAATGGCGTACAAACATCACCCAGAAGCAGAACAACTAGCTGGATTAAAATAGTAAGGAAGGCGGAAACATGTGATATATTTAAAGTCAAAGTAATCCTACCAACTAAAATTGTCTTAGGAAGCTGACCGTATGGTATCAATTAAGTGGGACTGCGGAACAGAACCTCGTAGTTAAAAGCAATAAGTCCGACTCGAATAAAGGGAATTGTACTGCTGACGTTTTGGAGATCTTGACCTGTTCGCTATTATAAAAGCGTTTAGTGCAGAAACCGACGAGAATTTGAAAATACCGCCGAATTGGTTGGCATTGGGCCGATCCATTTTTTCCTCTTTCGCTGCCTTGACCCTCTGACCGTCGTTTATGAATGTTTGGTGGTCTCCTTTGTCGTGCGTCGTCACCTAAATTGGGGTCAGTTGCGGTTGTGCCCCCTCTTGGGTGAATTAGTCGACGAGCCGTGTTTGCTCGGTATTCTTAAGCTCGGTGTAACCGTCTTGTCCTGGTTATGACGTATGTAGTGAAATAGGACTTTATGGGCCCCAGGGAGATCTAGGTGCCTGTTGATGGAGTTGGCGTCTGGGTACCAAACCTCAATTGTGAGACGTTCTGTCCTTGAGATGCCTCAGCCTAAGACGGCTGCTCCTTGAAACTGCGGCCAGTTTGTCCCGTGTGAGTCTATCCGTTGCGTTGCGTTGGTCAAATCCGGTCCTTTGAGGGTATCAGTGACCCATCAGTTACCACCATAGCTTTCTCGGCAGATTCCTTCGATTGACTTTGGTAAGATTCCTTTGGACAGGAAGTGACAAACAGGTAAGAAATAGGCCATCTCTCTCCTTCTGTACGGTGACGCTAACACGGTTTGGCCCACGGCAAGTCAGTATCTAATGTTTAACCTCAAAAGAGTGGACTGTGTGGCTGATGCCTTCGACAAGAAATGCATAGAAAAGGTATTTGACGCTCTGCCTTCAATGTAATCCTAATATCCCAATAAGTTGCTTCGTTTAAAAAAAACGGACTCCCTACATAGATCATCTGATCTGTCTTGAAGAGGATGGTATGATTTTACGGCGTTACTATCTGAACATTTCCCTAATTAGAGAAATAACTTATTGACTACTATCCCCTGTGGGCACTCGATACACACTGCGGAGTTCACCAGTGTGTTATTCAGTCTCCAGTTTCGGCTGCCTTATCACTTCAGACTTTCGGGGACTAAGTTGCTCGGGGAAAGCAATTTTACTAACAAGGTAAAACTAGACTAGGCAATACAACTCTCCAGGCATTCGTCGTTCAGTCATCCGTTAGGATCAATGAACACTCACCAAACAGTCAGGCTAAAGTCGTTATTGCACCCGCTTGAACAGACTGTGAGAAAGAGGAAGTATTACACAGTCAGTAAGGCCTCTCCCGGTTGGCATGTGGGTTAAAACACTACCACGACTGGCTGCGTGTCCTAGCTTGGAAGGATGCCGACAGACAGGGCCAGATGGGAAAAAAGAATGAAGTCGACGCTGCGGAATCTAACCCCTTTTTTAATCCGTCTGACGCGTTTAAATATATATCAAGACGCGCTTAGTCGTAAAATGGAAGAGTGCCAACCGAATGTGTAACTTTATGCTCTCAGAGGAGAGAGAGTCAGGTCTAATGGCTCCTTCCGAGTGCGCTCTGTGGCACTACCACTCAGATGGGATCGGAGCCTCGTTCTTGTTTTTGTGAAAGTCTGCCCCGTCGTGCGCGAGACAGGCGTGTGTGGGACGTGTAGAGGGCCGTTTAATCTGGCCGATCACTGCGTCTGAGTCTGCCTCCTACCGTCAGAATCAGGCGGGTTTAAATGAAGAGTCCCGCAGCTTCTGCGAAAATCTTCCATCCCTGTAGACTAATTCAAGTGTAAGTCACCGTTCTGCATCCGTCATTCTTCGGGGCACATGCTGGATATCGTCGTATGTAAGGGTTGAACAGGCGTGTGTGTGTGTGTGTCGTCTCAGCTCCGTCTCAATGCGGATCCTCTGGTGCATGCGTGATCTGAGAGCGAGAGTGCGTCAAGTACCGTGGCTTCGAAGGCTGCTGATTGACGCCCCAATTCAGCCCATGCAGTCAGCCCACCTGTGCGAGTGTTTGTGTGGAGTGGAGGACTGGTGGGCTAAGGGCCAGGCTGAAGCGGCTCCTTCTTAACATGACCTAAAGCACTCTCACGCAAATGAGATGTACGCCGCCCAACTCCCCTTGTGTGAAATCCTGGTGCTTGTGTTTGGGGGCCAGGTTGTTCATGTGGTGCGCGCAGACAAGGTCACTAGACTATGTCAGCCACCGCCCCCATTCCCCGCACCTGTCAACTGACCGGCTCCGACAGTGGCTGAGGCATGGGAATGGGAAAGGGGAGTGAGGTCGGCGACTCTGATGCGCTTGGAGCTATCACGAGGTGCTAAAAGCCGTGGCTTGGAAGTTTGCCAACTGACGGGATAACTTGGACCTCGCAGTCGACTCACTTTTGTGTGTGTGAAGTGGCTGACTGGTGGTCTAAGAGCCAGGCTGCAATGTGGCCTTTATGGCATTCCCACTCCGTGGGATCCGCTTCAGGTGCGGCTTCGGTTGCGCCAGCCCGTTTTGTTGTTTTTGTCTAAAATCCTGTTCATTTGCTGTGTGCACCAAGGGGTGCCGATTGGAGCGCCAAGGTGCGGGCTTGACCGTGCCGTCCATCCGCGCCCTCCCCCGCCTCCGGTCTTTTTGACTCTGTCTTGACACCGAGTCTAGGCGTGGAGTGGGGAAGAGAGAGTGCGATAGATGCTGTGCAAGTCGACATTAACTTTGTACTAAACCACGCGTAAGTCGCAGTGCCTGCTCACACCTTGCTGTTGAGCACACCATGGACATCTTCGGATGCTAAGGTTGAACTGTCGTGTCTGTGTGCATGTGTGGAGTGACTGGGCTGAGGATTAAGAATCGGCCTCAACAACTCTCTCTCAATGTCGCCTTTTTGACACTTTCTCACACGTAATATCCAAGCCACCCTTGTGAGGACCTGATGCATGCTGTTTGGTACAAGGTCCTGTGTGTCGTGCGCGTACAGTGACTGCTTGACCTCGTCAATCGCTGCATCCTAGTTTACTCCCGGTTGTTTTGACATTGTCTTGCCACTGGAGCAGGGTAGGGGCCGAGGGGAGGGAGTGCGAATGGTGCCATGCAAGACCGCCTCATTATACAACAATCCACACCTACGTCAACGTCACTTTGCGGGGCATCTGGTGGTAACCATCGTCGTGTTTGACGGTCGAGTTTCCACTCAGTTGACTTCTAGCTGAGCTTTTCCATGCTCATTACATTTTTTTCTCAGAACACTCTCCTTGTTCTCTCGCTTTAGTGAAGTTGCTGAACCGCCAACTCCTCGACCTTCAAACTTCCCTCAACAGCGATAAGAAGGCTTGTGACGAAGCCTATCCCCGTCCTACCATCGCTGTTGCTCTGGAAAGACGTATGCAGCTTGGGTGAGTATACATCTGCACGCGAAGCCTTTCAGTGCTTGTGTCCGTACTGCGGGGAAGCAGTGCTTACATTTTGTCGGTTCATGCGAATAGACGAATTCCAGGCTGTAAGTGACGAAACGCACTTTTAGTCACCGGGATAAGAGCGCTTTACACCTGACGTTTCCTGTCTACAGTCAAAGACATCATCAGGGGGACTGTTACCCTTAAGTCACCTGGCTCCCGATAGACAGACCGCAGTGAGGTTACCGAGTACCAAACACTCACCTACCCCGCTCACGACTGGTGCTAAAACTGTTTGCTCGTCCATGTCCGAGTCACTGTGTACGGGGACCTCATCGCCCGTGCGAGGAATATGTATCAGTACCCTATGAATTGCCTTCAAAAAACGGTCTAGGCATTCAAGACGGGGCTGAGCAGGTAGCTACTCCCAACCGCTCAAGAAGCACTGTTTAGCTGACTACTAAGCGAGAGACTCAGAGGACCTGTTGCAGTGTCTGCATCATCCCCTGCTTTAAGTGAGCTGCGAAAGAAATGCGGAACTGGTCAAACACGGGAATAAGGACATCCCGTAGTACAGGTAGTTAACGTTAAATTTCAGGGGGCCTAGGAACCCTGATTACTGACTCTTCCAACTCTAACCCCCTGAATCTACAGTGAGTGGGCTAACTCATGAAATATCAACAGAAATTGCGAAATGCATTTTCTCGTCGTAAAGATTAAT
>CACRXP010000869.1:233045-248086 GCA_902702965.1 Spirometra erinaceieuropaei | reverse complement strand
CATGGGTCCGAGCAGGAGCCCGAAACGCCAGGCGAATAAAGCTCATTCCCTAAAGCTCGTGCATCCCTCTTTACGATTTTGCTCGCTTTATATAAAAGCGATTCTACTTAATTACGAAAATGCAGAGGTATGCGTTTTTGGTTCCGTCTTACCAACTAAATGGACGTTGATAATAAAACCAGCAATTATCCCATGAAAATCAGTGAAAAGGATATCTGTTCATTTTATCTGTCGCGTGTATTTAGAACTAAAATTAGATGACATTAAATAATGGGCGTTTGCATGCAATCCTCAGAACAACTGCTAATTCACCAAGGTCTTTTTAAAAGTCTATATGTTGTTGCAGTGGTCTCAAAAGAAAGACGTCAGACAATTTGGGAAATATAATTCCAAGTGATGAATAAGCCAGTTAGGGGCATTTGAAAACTTCTTTAAACAGGCAATATGCATTAAGACCAAGCATATGACCATTACATTCATTAAAATAATGTTCAATGGGTACGGAAAATTAGGTTTTAGTATATTATAAACGGTGGGTTTTACTTGCTCTTTATTGCCGAACGTTCTCTCATACAATATGATTTAATTATACAAAGAAATCAACTGGCTGCTCTGGCACAATATCTTTTGCCTTCTGTAATTCATTCGAACGAGTTGTAGCAATTGTAATTACGGTTTTTAAAACTTCCTGAATATTTATTTATGTCTATTACTGATACCCTTAGGAGTGATTTCAGATTTATTTATCTACGAAAGGTGTGCTAAACACAGAATGATTTATTTTGCAGTTGAATTAAATGAGGAGTACATTTTACATCTTCTGATTGGTGACTTAAAATGGCAAAATATAAGATCAAAACAGACTGTCAAGAAGGTGAACCAAACTATATTTCCCCTGGCACTTAAAAATTTGCTGATTCTACAGAAAAGTCGAACCCACCTGCGCGCTGGCAACAACGAATATATGTAATGATTCTAAAGAAAAAGTGTGATAATAGGTGTTGCTGGCATTTCATCAGCTAGGATCCAACGCAAGTTAATCCAGGGACAGATCAATAAAACGTTGCACAGTGTAGTAGTCTACTCGTACGAGGCAATGTAACTCATGAAACTTGGTAACGAGAATTGCGATGATAATTCAGGACACCAAAAATGTCTATTTATATATTAGTTCCGCCTTCTGGAGAAACGTTTTTTCCTCAGTAATAAATGTACCTAAGCAGTTTTATTCAGGAACAGTTCACATCCCACAGAGACAACGCTAACAGGTAATGACTGTCTTGGACCATATTTGTACAACAATTTGCTGAAGTAGGCAAGAAGGGCAGGATTTATTGGTACCAAAAAATTTCGCGACGGCTCGTCAGATACGTTCTGTCGCTTCAGAAGAGAGATAACGATTGAGAAGAATTCAACAGATTTGAATTCGTGCGGAAAATCAATGCGGAAACAGCAAGGTCGGGATTTTGGGTAAAGCCGATTAATCAATAAAGTTAATAACTCAAACACCGTAGGCCAAGAAAGTGAAAAAGTGGGAACGTTAACGTGCAAAAATGAGAGGAGAAAGAGAGAATCGTGGAGCTAGAGGCTACCATGGCAATGTGAGGTTAACTACGTGTTCCAGTTGTTTACAAAGGTCTGGTTTCTGTCGTCCTATATTGGCCGCCTCCAGGCAACGCAATGTCCGAGTTGTTCGTGCCCGAACAAGTACTCGGAAGGATGTTTTGGGGTGACGGAGTAACCAATATCATTGGGCGCACGCAAAGGCAGTTGGTAGCCAGGTCTATTGAGCACCTGCCCAGGTGGCTCTTAGGACAAGAAAATAAAATCCCGCGTTCTTCCATTACGAAACACCTGCTTGATAGTGGTCATTCCGTCGCCCCAAAACTTCCTTCCGAGTACTTGTTCGGGCACGAACAACTCGGACATTGCGTTACCTGGAGGCGGCCTATATACGACGACTGAAACCAGATCTTTGTAAACAACTGGAACACGTAGTTAGCCTAACATTGACATGGTAGCCTCTAGCTCCACGATTCTCTCTTTCTCCTCTCATTTTTGCACTTTAACGTTCAACCTTTTTCACTTTCTTGGCCTATGGTGTTTGAGTTATTAACTTTATTGGTTAGTCAGCTTTACCCAAAACCCCGACCTTACTGTTTCCGCATAGATTTTCTGCACGAATTCAAATCTGTTGTATTCTTCTCACTCGTTATCTCTCTTATGAAACGACAGAACGTAGCTGACGAGCCGCCGCGAAATGTTTTGGTTTCAATAAATCCTGCCCTTCTTGCCTACTTCAGCTTCGTACCGGGGACAAAATGCTTCAAACAACAATTTGCATTTTTCTACCCGGGGTAGCAACCCAAATGTGTGAGCTTCACTAAACTAACTGACATACCGATTTTTAAATCCGCACTGATAAGATGATAAAAGATGTAAAAAAACATTAGTTTTGAAAATAAGGACGTTTTCCCGTTTTAAAAATCCAATCTTTAAAATTATATCACTTTTTGCCTAATAATAGCGATTGCAGACAGTCCCTTTTCGAAAGCGCTCACATTATATTGGCATTTAAAAAAATGCCCAGTTATAGTCGGCCACTTTTACTTTGATATCTGTGCGCTCTAGTTACGGCAGACTACCAACAATTTAAAATACATATGAGTATTTATACAGTCACACTACTGTGCATTCGTAATCACAGAACGGGTACAAAAATGAATTAAAATAACAAATACAGCTACAAAATAAAGGGCAAAGTAGGTTCTTTCGCGCATCGGTCGAC
This sequence comes from Spirometra erinaceieuropaei, assembly GCA_902702965.1. Lineage (NCBI taxonomy): Eukaryota > Metazoa > Platyhelminthes > Cestoda > Diphyllobothriidea > Diphyllobothriidae > Spirometra > Spirometra erinaceieuropaei. Next base: position 245,298 of record CACRXP010000869.1, on the reverse strand, counting down.
TGTCCGAATTTTTTTTGATACGACTTAGAAAAATGTAAAAATCTGACATTCTTAAACGACAGACACTGTTTAGGTGGTCTTTAAAGGATTTACTTATTAGAAAAGATGTCTCCCTGACCTAGAGCACATCTATCTTGGACCTTCGATGTGGACGTCCATTCTTTCATTGATGGGCGTTTTATTTTGAGGTAGGTCTGCAGATATGTACAGAACAGCCACCTACATAAAAAGACCACCCAAGAATTTACCGACTCGGTAAATGGTTTCAATAATTACCTCATTTTGTAGGCTTCTTTGGGCACAAGCTACAAAATCTATTTTCTCCTGTAGTTGACTCAAAATGCTGAATAACACAAAGTATCAGCAAACATTCCAAGGACACCAGATAACTCAGCAGAACACTGTCACTAAAAACGACATAGTTTTTTGCCGATAGAATCTGTTATATTGACAACGATTTTTTAGCAATTTCCTCTGTGTTGGCAACGACGTCTTTGAAAATGCAAAAACGCATGTCTATACCGACTTCTCAAAGAAACGTGTTTAAGCATATAATTAAATAGTACGTACTTGCCCATGTGTCATGCTTAATGCTCATTTGAGGATGATGCTTACTTTATCTGACAGGCTTTTTGTTTCCATTGTATTTTTGCAAATGATATGCGATTACACGTATACTAGTGTCGTTACTTATTAACTTTGCTTTCTATTTATGCCCTTGAGACTGCATTTCAACTGATAGGAGTTTTTTTGTTTATTTAGGCCTTTGTTCTGGGCTACCGTTGGCCACGTAACCCATAAAAGCTCTCCACAATTACAGAGAAACTTTTATCTTCCGAAAGCCAATTTTTATGTATCGACATGATCTCCCAGGCAATACTGAATGGCTTGAAGATAAATGAAAAATCAAAAAATAAACAAATAAATATTAGGTTACTAAGAAGTACAGTCCGGTTAAGAAAACTTGAAATGTTCGAACTGCAAAAAACCACATCACGTGAACAAACTAAAGATTAAGGTTTACATAAAGTCTGATTATGCACTTTCTTAGGCAAGTTTGTGGTTTTGAATAATCAGAAAAGCAAAAACCTGTCCACATATGAGACAGCGCTGATTTCGTTTGCGGTTCGAGAACATTTTACTGGCAATATTTGTTTTAGAAAAATACTTCATATATGACAAGAGCTTATTCGGAACCCGTCAAACAAATATATAGATTTCACAATGATTTACATGTCCCGCAATAATTGTCTGGATTGCATCGTCAGGTTTCTTGAACTGAGTCATCTACTGTGTATTTGCTGCAGGGGAGAAGATATACTACTGTCATTTAGTTTTTCAAAGCATCTTCTTTTACTGTACGACGTGAAAGCAGCACTCGAGGAAAAACATTCTTCGGATAATCGATATTAAATACGGCCAGTTGGCTGATTTAAACAAATGACATTCACCAGAAAGCCTTCCATGTGCTTTACAGGCATCTGACTAACATAAGTTAAGGAAATACGACATTAAATGACATCAACGGACCTCCTACATGGGCCTTTCTACGGACCGTGCATAATTTGGAGCCGCTTGGACATAACAATATTAATATCTCTGATATCTGGAAGTTCAGCTCCCGCAATTGGGAATGTCCAACGTGTGTTGCGCTGAAGGATGGGCGTAGGAACGCTGATTTGCACGTGAATTAGTTTTTGATGATAGCAGACTGGCGCTGCATTTAGCACATTCCTACGTTTTACGCCAGAGTCCAGCGTCATAATAGAAACACGAAAACAGGAGGCAGGATTGGGCGCGGGCGACTGACACAACAAGTCTTCATTTACGTGGGTTATCCGATAACACAAAACAGAGCTTGCAATAGAACGGTCGGCGAATGTTGTTAAGAATCTAAAGAAAATATTCTAAATGTGCGTATATATTAAGGCAGGAAGATAGAATTTGGGACTTTCCTGTACAGAATAAAGACGGAACCTCGCAGATTGTGCACAAATTTGAGAAAACAATCTTAAATGATTAGCTGTTCACATGCAACTTCATTATCCGAATTCGGTGGCAATTTATTGTCCGTCACTTCATGAGATAATATTTCCTTACTTTAACCCAAGGTACCTAGTCAGTTTGCCTATTAGAGTCCAAAGATATGCGTAGATATAAATTTTGTCCAAAGACTCACTACATGCGGAATTATTGTGTGCTTCGTTCGGGAAATTTATTGATCTCCAACATTCAAAAACCGATGGAAAAGGGACACGATTTTATCTCCGTTTGATTTTAATGTGACCAATCAAAATTAGACTATTTTCATCGTGGGCACTTTTCTGACAGAAACTCACCTCGTGCCAATTATATTAGAGACATCGGCGACGCTAGTCTGAAGTAAAGAGTAAAATAATTTGAGAATTTCTGACAATTTCATCATTGAATTAGTGGGGTAATTTTCACTTCTCACCAAAATGGACAATTATCATAACCTGATAACTCCATCGGAACTTGTTATCCAATGAAATATTGGTGAACTTAAAGTAGCCAATGGGATATAAGATGTTCCCCTGATATAAGTAGGAAAACATCTGCATTTAAATGACCTTACAGTGTGGAAACAGAAAACCTGGTCGAAACATGGACGCGGTTTCCATCACCAAATACTCACTACGTTTGTGTTTCGGTAAGTTAACTTAGGGTAGGAATACTAGTAAACGCATAATAGCAACTACGGTGTCTTTCTCATTTTTTGTCCAGCTGGCGCAAAGTTTTGTTTTCCTTGGAAATTTCATCACAGTCATCACTCTTCGGATGTTTTTAAGTCAGTTTTAAGATTATGATTTGACTTTTATAATCTCTTTGCCTCAGAAGTTTAACTGAGTTTACTTATACCTTCGAAGACTGTAAAATGAGCTCGATCTTTTAGCATCGTCAAAATGTCTTGAATTAAAATTCTTTTTAACGCAGGGAATGAACATTGTGGTTTGTTCCTTTTAGGTTATCTTATCTGCTCATTCCTGTTGACTCATACCGAGGTAAGAATTTGTCAGAACAATAATTCTGAGTTTCTAATTGGATTTATACTATGATTGTTTACTGATTAGGGCAGATGAACCAACTGTTAGTGGTGAATAGCCTAATTAGCTATGATTGTATTCAAAACCATTTTCGTAGTAACGAAGATTACTAAGTATAAAATATTGTCTGTCATCCGTGGGTTACGACATGCACAAAGTAACCTTTGGTGTTATTAATTTAACAGTGAAACCTTTTTCCACTCTGACTATGCCAGAAACATTTTCGTAAATTTTCCGTTCAGAATTGTTATGATATTTCGGCCTTACAGTTGAAAACTTAAATCAACGACCGCGCTTTGTAGGCCCCCTGAAACGCTTTTTTGTATTTTTCACGCACTTTTTCGACAATCTGTCGCAATAATTGAGTGAACGTTATTATATTGAAGACGTAGAGCTCTCAGCATACTGTAAGTCCGCCGAAACAATGAAGTTTCGAAATAGTCCATTCTGTAAGGAGACAATCTAGCAACTTTATTCAAGCCGTCTTATTTGATGTTATCTGTCCGGCCGATTTAAACACAGAAATCATTCTCTAAAAAACATGCTTATTCTAGAAACGGCATGTGTGTGGAATGGTTTACTTCGCCTACTAACATCATTTTAGTATGACAGAAAGTTGTAGCCACATGCCAGGTTTACATGCGTTACAGGACCTTTTTAGGGGGGTTGATGATAAAAACTAAAAATCTGAAATTTCTCGCATCTAGTGTTAAATCAAGGATATTTAGACAAAATGTTGTGCTTTGCTATCTGTCTATTCAATAAAGAAGTGAACGGTAGGGCCAACGCCCTTATTCCAACTACCTCTGTTGATTGATAAATATTACAGTAACTAATTTGGGTTTAAAATTGGGATCAGTTTCGACGGTACTCGGCTACTCTGAGGTACACCAGTTAGTAGCATCATGCTCTTGATTTTCAATGTTCTTCTCAAAGCTTTTTAAAATTTTCGTCCAGTTGTATCGGTCTAGAACACTTACATAAGAAGTAAAATCCACGAATCATTTTCAATTTTGTTAAGATTTATTCTGGAAGAACTTTTTGTCGAAAGTAAAGAAAAGTATACGCTTAAAATTCTGAATTCAGGCGCGCTTCACTTCTGAAGATATAACCTAATTTATGAAATAAACTATTGGCTTTATTTTCAATTACCTTTACATTGAGAATAAGTACGAAAATATGCAGTCATTCGTCATTTTATTGGTACTCTTGTAAAAGCAGTCAAATAAAGGGCTCTACTCTCGTAGGTAATTGATTCTCGCGGTGTGATAGGCGTGGGTTAAAGGTAAATTTAGCGAATTTTACAAGTTACATAACGACAGGCAAGCCTGTGTTTTTTAAACAGCCATAATTGTATTTTGCTCCGAGCTGAAGGAGTCATCCATACTGTGTTATTCATAAATAAAAGTAAACACAATTAAGATGTGTTGGTAGATTTCAAATAATTCCCTGTGACCCAACTGTGAAAATCTCGGAGCCTCGGTGGCATACGAACGCACGACAGTAAAGGAGGCTTTAGTACAGTAAACGAGCAACGATGTCCCATCGAATGTTGTTGTTTATTGTAATTTTTCAACACTCTCGGTCTTTATTTTGAACTCTTGCAATTTACCTGCGATAAAGTGCACCTGTAACAAAAAATTATAAAAGTGACCTGTCACTTGCCGAGGTTGATCACTCATTGTATCTAGAATCCGTTGTCAAGCTGCACAGAAGACTTGTTATTCAGAATTAAGATCCTAGATTTTTTGCCACAAGCTACTTCTACTATTTTATGTTCGAAAAAACAAAACCTAACTGCTAGGGCAAAACGTTATATTAGAGTGGCTTTAAGCGTGATTGCTTAGTGCTAAAGTATATGTAAACAAAAGCAGATACAGCAGTCATATTTGCACCGACTTCTTAGATCAGGTATCACATATATAATGGGAATATATTAGACGATAATTGTATACTCCTCCAGGTTCAGTTAATTCTGGACTACTGCACGAGTCAGTTACCTCTGTCCCAGTAATAGTTTTGCTAAATTCTGCTAAAGGCTCTTGTTACAAAGCAATAATGATTCCCTTCATTCCCTTTTTTAAAGGCACTGGCAGTTGGACCACCATACTTACTGGACGACGAGCCAGCGGCGGATATGCCAGGGTTGACCAGTTACTTAGTGGAACATAAACGAAAACTGCCCTATCTCCTCGGTGGCATTCGCTACAAAAGGTCTCATGAGCGTGAATTCGGACCGAAAAGGGCGCTGGAATACCTCACTGGGGGTATACGGTACCGTCGATCTGGAGAGGAATAATTTGTTCTAGGCGGGAGGAGGGCATGCCTCGTCCAGCGTCATCAGAGAGTCACCAGCATCGAACCATAAATCTCACCAACCCACACACACACATCTTCACAGGAGCATTATCGTAGAGCTTCAATGTGAGAGCATTCAGCTGTTTTTTGATAATAAAGACACACAAGCAATTTTAAGATGTTTCCATGGGAGGGACATTATCCTTAAAATGGCACTATATATGGATGTTTACCGCTTGGGCATCCGCAAACCAGTCCTCTTTTTCGGAACCGGCATCAAAAAGTTATTAGATTTTCACAAAACTCGAAGTAGAAATGGCTCTTATCTCCGATGGGAATAATGTACTCGGACTGTTTTTCTTAATTAGAAGCGTTTTCCTTGTTTTTTTTTTAACTATGTCTTTGCAAGAAGGGTGCTAAATTTTCATAGTCTGCTGGAGAACATTTGGAAGTAACCCGTCTGGAAGCGTTAATGGAATTCACCAGGACAACATACCTCGTGTAGTGGCAAGCCCGAAGAGTAAAATGCCCAGACGGTTGTGCAAAAAAGTCCACTTAATTTGTCTATGCTGGCGAATTCCCTGCCGAGGCCAGGAAAACACTTCAAAACTGTCCGTTCAGTTTAGCAGAAATCAACAACCAGTCAATAGGCAAAGTTCAGATGAAAATGTTTGTTTTTGAAGTTGACTAATCTGTTGGTTTTGGAATTATTTCGACATTTAAGTCTACACAGTGACTTAAGTGCATGACAAATTTATCCGCGTGTACCGCCATCTATATATAGCGTTTATGTCTTGCCATTCGCCTTTCATAGAAACATTATCCTGTTGAATGTAGCTAAGACTGTAATTCCTCAATTTCACTAAAAATATAGTGAAACAATTATTTTAATTTTACATATGTATTGCATTACCAACCAAAATTCAAAATACTTAAAAAACACAAAACCTGATTTTTGGCGGATAGTCGAGGAATCCGTAACATGAACCGATGCGATGGCAAACTCCCAATTAAGTGAAATCAACGGAATTAATTGTTCTGTCTCCGGTACATAAGGCAGATAAACGTGATAAGCGATGTTTTAGCGGATTAAAAGGTAAAATACACTTTCATACATTTCAAAAAATCCAACGAGGTGGATAAGAGAATTTCGGGCAACGGAATTACAATAAAGAAATAAGGATGATAAGACGGCTTTTAGCATACGCGGAAACTACACCATTAATTAGTTGCAGCTGTGAAAATTGTTAATATTGATAAGCCTAAATTATGTGCTGTCTCAAGTAATATAATCATTTTTGTATGTATTAATTTGTGGATAATACAACAGGCTCAGCGATGTTTCTAGCATTGAAGTCAATGGTAAATATTTTTTACTTGAACGTCTCAAAATTATCTACCACATTTAAAACAGTTAATCTCCCAGAATCTCCTCTAGTTAATAAGCGAAGATTTTGTAGGCATAAATAGGCTTTATTATTATAAATTTAAAAAGGCAAAATCATTTTTAATTGTTTTTTTCAATTAAAAGGAGCCTGCCGTTATTCATTTATAGGCGTTTGTGTTTGATCTTATGCCGAAAAATTCTAAATGACAATAACTTTTAACTGGGTAGTAACTTTAAGTCAATAAGTTGATAATTGTCTAGGACATCAGATGCGTTTTACCTCTTCTGTCGTTTGCTGCGATTTTATGCCGTGTGAGCGATTTCCGATTAAAAAGGAACAAGGGTTCCTTATTTGTCCGAATTTTCTGACAAATGCTTCGCCTTTGGAAGACACATTAACTTCGTTTAACTACAAACTCGAAAGACCTTAAAAAATCCTGGCATAGCGCAGAAATTATTGTACCGAACAGAGGCATCAAAAGGATTCCTAATTTTGGCATTTTTTGGAATATAAGTTCTTTACTAACAAAATATCTTCCAGCCACTGTCCTGTGTTATATTGTCTTCTGTGTTCCTAAGACTATCTAATCTTGATACATTTATGTGACTATGCATTCTTTGTCATTTGAGTGATCACGTGAACGTACCCTGCATGTTATCCCAAAGAAACAAACGTATAAAGGACAAATTTATCGGAAATTTTAATGACGCCTTTGAAAGCAAGTAAAAGTGGAAAATACAGAAATTATCTGCTAATTATATCATTAAAATTGTTAACGTCGGTATTGAAAATTAACTTCAAACAACCTCAAGCGCTGTTTGTAAAAAACATATCCAGAGATGCCGATTTCAACTCATAAAGAACTTTTAATTGTTAGACGTCCCAAAATCTCACGTAAGAAAGAAGTAACTATTATAAAAGAAGAACGCAACATCTCCTAAACTCCTCAGGCATGGTTTGTTATGCGAACATGTCACTCCATTTAGGTGATCTGATTTCTAAATAATAATATCTCTAATCTATTTGAATGCTGCTTCCACTTCCTACGTTGGTAAAAACTACTTCGATTCCACATGGAAAATATGCCTTTAAATTAATAAATTTAGCTGACTTTCTCGAACTTCTGGTCGAAGCCACGAATTCTTTAAAAATGAAAAAATGTCTTGAAGGTTTGATGCGCTTTTCAAGAAAATGACTTTAACTGATATCAGAGTTTAACCTCATTACAGACGGCGAAAGGTGTCAAAATTTAAGAATGACTGCTAATCATTCGCAAGCCGATACCAATTCATTGACCCAATATCTATGTTCAATAAGTAGAAACCTTACGAGAATTATAAACATCAAAAAAATGTTAAGTGTAATGTCACGTTGTTTAGAAATACCAAGTTAGTTATAAAGGAAAACATCCCAAAAACGTCCAAAATGGTTGCAATTTTCACGCTTCGGATTTATATATAAAAATGTCCGTCCATGCAAAACACTAACAAAAATGATAGCAAAAATAGTAATATTAGTAATATTGTAAAATTGTCAAAATATCATTTGACAATCAGCGTAATTTCAAGTATGGTGATTTGTCAAAAGCTTTCATTCTGAGTGGAAATTTCGAATCGGTTTTCAAAGAAAGTGTAAAACTCTGCGCAATTGAATTGACTTGGACGTAGTTCAAAGAGTCAAACAGCATTTAATTTGACTGCGATTATAGTCAGCCGGTCGGTAAACAATAAACGTAAACAAGAATGACGTATGTAGTCGTAGTCATACCACTGTCTGCATATAAATGGGCCTTTAGTTTGCACTCTTCCTTTGTCCTGAATTATTCTGAGTTATGGATTGGCCTTGAAATGCCTCTGCACAATCCATGATTTTCATAGTTTCTAATCGATTGTTCATAAAGACAGATTTTTTATTAGGTATTTTTAAAATTTTTAAAATAAGGAATTGTTGAAGACACTGCCAGGGAACAAGTGTTTGGGCCTGCTTTTTCATGCCGGAAGTCGTTTAAAAACTCATTGTGAATAAAATGGACTTGCACAACAAGGGTCAGCAAACGAATATTACTTTAATCAATAAGAAAACATTCGCTAACAAGTTGTCTCTTAAGCAGTGCATTCCGTTGGTTGATGTTTGCATGCTTTGCATTTTTGGCACTTTCAGCCGTTAATTTCACGTTCCTCAAAAATACTGATATGTTTCTTTCGCAAACAGAAGAGCATGCAACTTTATTTTTATCGCGTTTGTTTTTGCTACTTTTATTTACTTTTAGACTCCGTTCCACGATTTTGAATGCACGGCAGTGGCTATATAAATACTGATATTCTTCTGAAAATCTTAGCCTTTTGGTAATCCCATTTTTAACTTACGTGCGTGCAGAAGCCGGACCACACAAAAGGTAGCATTCACTATGCTCACAACTAAAAATGACTGCATTTTCGATTTTATTACGGTCGCAAGCGTTCAATAAACCGAAGAAAGGACAACAGTATTCGAGGACTCGAAGAACAAACATTTGACAAAGTCTTAGACTAATCTCTGCGAGGAAAAAATTATGCGATATGAATCCACATATCCGTGCGGCTTTGGCAGAGATTCTATCTGCATAAGGTGATAAAGCAAGTTTATTTGTTTCACCTCAAACTAGGTGCTTTATGGTGAAGCATTCCTAGAGTGGGTTATTCTGAAATATTATGGGACCAAGAAGTTTGGCTGGACCAAAAGACATGAAAAATTACTTGGATGATAAAAACTCCATCTGCCATGTCGAACCCTATCTGCTTAGGCGTAGTAAATCGACATTAATGTTTTCAACAAAAACATTTGCGGTGTCCGTAGAATGCGAGTAAACACACTTGATGTCATCGGCATAAATAACAGTTTGCGAATTTCTGACTTCGGTCGAAATATCATTAATATAAAGAAGGAAGAGTAGCGAACCAGAACCGTATCTTGAAGTACGCTACTCCTGATCGAGTGAGGTGTTGAGTACCTATTACTGATCATGACTTTCTGATAGCGGTTGGACAGATAGAACCTGATGAAGTTAGGTTTAATAAAAGACGTCTGTGGGACCCTGTCAAAGCCTTTGTTCAGATCAAAGTAGATAACTACCACTGACTTCCGCTCATAAATAAGAGAAGTGATTAGAGTAAGAAATGCCAAGTGGCAAGTTTCGCAGGCTCGTTCAGGTAAAAATCCATGCTGAGTAGGGCTCAGAAGCCGATTAGATAGACATAAGTCAGGAATTTCATTGGAAATTATTCTTTCAAGGAGCTTTGCTAGAGACGGTATTTTGTGCACGCCACGATAGTTATTAACATCGGACAGAGATCCAGACTTGAAGACAGGCATGATGATTGACGTTTTTCATGTTTCAGAAAGGAATCCTTTTCAAATATAAACCGAGAATAAACGACTAAGCAATATGGGAAGGTCGAATGCATGTTTAATCAAAGAATTTTTAATCCCGTCAGTTCCTGAGCAGTGTGAGTTTTTCAAACGTTTTATGTGTTCGTTAATGGGATCTGAGGAAACATCGGTGTTCTATGTGAAACTGGACGAGAGAAAGGGACTCTTTCGGACTCAGTATTAAGGTGTTTTGTAAAGAAAGCACTAAACAACTCCGCCTTGTCAGTGTAATCGATGAGGAAGACCTTGTTATCATTTAACAGGGGTGGAAATTCGTGTGCACGCTCGGAAAAGGACCGATAACGGAAGATGTTAGAGACGGATTTGTCAGGCTTCGAATCACCGAGAGCAACTGATTCTCCTTGTTTTTCGCGCGCTTGGCACATCCTTAAGGCATTTCAAATATATCTGTGATTCTTACGTTAACGGATAGAGAACTAGTGGATAGGTCACGCAGGTGCCGTCTCAACTATTTTTTAGTCTATTGTGAAAAACGTAAGGAACAAGGAAATCTGAAGAATTAGGCTTGAGATATCTACGCGGCACAAACTCTAAGATGCCCTTGGAAACATTCGACATGACATCAAGTAGAATGGTTGCATCGCTACAGGAGAGGAAAGCACACTAATCCGAAGATCTAATATAGTTAGTTATTAAGTGGTTATCTACGCATTCGTTGTTCAGGTAAGTCCGATCGATGCTGCTCTTTTTTGAAAAGTCAAGCGGTAAGCAACGACGAATTAATACGTGGTCATTATCAAAGAGGGCCTTTTTGAAAGCAACAAAAAGAGAGACCTAATTTCATTGGTAATGATTAGATATAAAATATTATTATCTCTTGTTGGAGAGTGCACCAGGTGGGAACATTTCGAAAAATTGAAAGGGCTGGAATCTAGGTCAAAATCCCCTGTGATTATTCTAACGTCGAAAGCAGCTTCCGAAATTAATTTAAAGATTACACAGAGTTGTGAATCATCACTGCCTGAAGAATTTGGGCTATTGTAAATACAGCAAATAATTGCCTTTTCTTGCGGCGAGGGAATAACAGATGCAAAGCAGAAGTTTCCCGTGAATGAGGAAACATCCAGGTAATAGAGAGAGCGCTTTAGGTAGCATCTAAGATAAAGAAGACAACCGCCACCACTCCTATTCTTGCGGTCTTGACGGTAAAAATCGAAATCATCTATGAGAAGGGAAGAGTCAGATATTAGAGAATGGGTTCAAGATTCTGTTGCATATATAATATCAGGCGTAATTTCGAGAGCAATGGCTCTGATTTGGGCCATCTCGTTTATAACGGACCTGACATTTAATAATTTAAAACCTAATGTGTTTCGAACAGCAATGCTATTTTTGACTGTATTTAGGAAAAACATTTGTAGGCGGATTTGCAATGTGTGAATTAATGATGCTGGGAGAATAAGTATAAGTTAGTCTAGAGTTATTGACGTACGTGGATTCAGCAAGAAAAGGCTGGGCGACAGACCTAAAGGATGTGGGGATATCGTTTTCAAGCATTGGAATACTAGGAGAGTTAGGGGATTGTTGGTAGTTAAATTGTGGAAGAGGGGGAGGAGGAGGGAGCCTAGAAGGAAAGTAGACGTTGGTCGGGAAGGGTAGGCAGCTATAAGAATATAAGGGTGGGAAACCAGGTCTAGGTTGGAAGTCAAAGGAGATAGGTTGACTTACCTGAGAGCCCTTAGCCTTACGTGGTGAGAAGCTTGAACTAGATTGGAGGATAAATGATTTAGGGCAATTCACGTATGAAGTATTTGCTGGATATTTAATAGAACCTTGGTAAGTAACCGGTACGCAGAACAGAGAATTATTTGGGGATATAATTGGGGCTGCGTGGTTTGTAGACGAGCTGGGCTGTAAAGCCTTGGTAGATCTAAGAGGAAGCGGCGTACGCCTGGATGGATCTGTAATACCTTTCTTTTGAGTCGGAGCCTGATTCAGTTTTGGAGTCTCACCGTTCTGACGCCAAGCCACGGGTGACTTAACTGTAGAGCTCGCAGCACCCTGTTGAACTGGGGAAGTTATCGGTCCAGCTGATGTAGACGGATTTGCCTGCGTCCAAGCAGGACTATCCGG
>CACRXP010000869.1:184458-195162 GCA_902702965.1 Spirometra erinaceieuropaei | reverse complement strand
ATCTTTGTCCTCAAGTGTCATCTCAACTGCCGAGTTGAGAGCAGTATATCTGACGTGGAGGCGTCAAGTTACGGGACGCCAGACACGAGTTTGGGGCAGATTGGTCAAGGAAGATAATGGAGTTTACTGCTTTAGCGTCACCTCTTGAAAACAATTTTGAAGCCGGGAGTTTTATGGAGATTTTTGGAGGCAGAACAGACAAAATGCACTTGTTTCTGGTGTGGCATTTAAGGTGGCTTAGGAAAAGTCGCCGGGGTCTTCTAAAGAATCCAGTTGCTTGACGGTGAAAGCCTTCTAGACCCGTCAGAGACTGGTAATTAATAGAGCGTTATGCTGTCTGCGTCGCCCTTTTGTCCGGGTTTGTGCTAACGACTCGCAGATGTTGATTAATCAAATGGCCGTCTCAGTACAGTGAATTGTCGATCTCATGAAATGGCCAAAATTCTGAAATGCGTTTTTGATTTGGAAGGATCATTTAGGTGGGTTTGAAATACTGATTATCGTGCGACATAATTCAGTAAACCACACCCGGCTTCATAAGTTCAATGCATTTTTGCATTGATTTTGGTTGTCATATAGATCCAAATATATTTTATGGAAAACACTATAAAAGTATGCTTTCTTCTACTCAATTGGTAGCAGATCACGTCGACTTTACATTTTATGACTGCAGACAGGGTATATCTAGGTTTTAAAAAAGTTTTTAAATTCCCGAATCATTTTAAGGCAGATCAGCCGTTGCATTAGCGTCCAGCCATTTCAGTCTACAAGTCGCATGCTTTCCACATACTAAAAGTCCTTTATTTCTCTGTACCTTTAAGAATATACCATTAAGAGTTCACGAAATGTTACAATGAGTTCGGACTAAGTTATACATTTCCTGATCAACAGTGGTAAACAGGCCGATACGATATTGCATGAATGTACATAGCGCAATCTTAAAAATCATATAATTGAAAACGTTTAACGGCTAAAAATACCCTGTCTGCAATCATGAAATGTAAACTCGATGTGATTTGCCATCCAATGAGCAGGAGAAAGCATATTGTGTGCACGTTTTCTTGAAAACATATTTGAATTTGCAAGAGCATCGAAAATCAATGTAAAAAAATGCACGCTACGTAAGAAGCCATTTTTTTACCGAGTGTGGTTTCTATAGATCAAAACGAAATGCATTCAGAAGCCGACATCCTAGCAAGCCTGAAATATTAATGGATTATTCTGTACGATAATCAGTATTACAACCCCACCTAAGTAATCCTTTCAAATCAAAAGCGCATTTCAGAATTTTGACCAATGAGATCGGTCACTCGTAGTATATTATCAATAAAGCTCTAGTTGCTGTTGCCAATGTATTCGCCGGTGCTCCTCTGCCCAAAATATGCCCCTCAATAAATCTTGCAGCCTAACTTTCTGAAATATGCCTCCGATTGGTGATTCTGCTAGTCAGGGTTTTAGAGATGATTAGTATGAAGAGCAGACGCTGACTATTTTAGTTTTAGAGGCATGCTGACTGCATGAATTTCACTGGTAATAAATAAGCCTTAGAAAATTGTTTAATTTCTTCTAGTTATTTTCAGTGTTATCTTACTCATCTCACGGTTCTCAATCTAACTCAAGCCTATCGATCTCACTTTTATTTTTGCTCGGAATTTTGTCTTGTTAAAAATTTAGTCTATGAGAAGTGAATATATGTACATTTTAAAAGGCCCCATTGGTAATGGCTTAGGAGCCCACGTATCTGGCAACTCCAAAGTATACGCTAAACTTCAGCGTGACTGTACGCATCACTGGTTGAATTTGTCTTTTTCAAAGTCAGTCATTTTAAAAATTGCTTTTTGTAAATTTTTGATTATCGCACAAACATTCTTTGCCAAATGACAGCGTACGATAGGACCTTCAGTAGGGATTTATTTTTCCTGTATTCTCGCTTCTCCCGTAAAAACCCCTTTACCACCATTTAACGTATGAAACGGTTCACAAGCTAACACAAGTTAGTTAGGGATTCCACAGCGTGCGACCGATCTCATGAAATGTTAGCCGAAATTCTGAAATGTGTCATCGATTAGGAAGGTGGGGTTGTAATACTGATTAGCATGCAGTAAAATCCTTTAATACTGCAGACTTGGCAGGTTGTCGGCTTTCGGATGGACTCCACTTTGACCTCCAGCAAAACCCGCACTCGGTAAAAAATGACGCCTATGTGGCAAGCATCTTTCTTATTGATTTTCGATGGTCTTATAAATTCAAATATATTTTATAGAAAGCATGCACGAAAATATGCTTTATTTTACTCATTTGGTAGACAATCCCATTGTCCATTCATGGGTATCTTGGCAGATTTTGAACAATTTATATTGACAGATCTATGAAAAAACTCGGCGCCTCGGTGGGATTCGAACCCACGCAGTAAGGAGAAGGCTTTAGTACAGCCAACGCTCTAACCACTTGAGCTACGAGGCCCAGTCGGACGACTTGAGTTTTATCACATTTGGGTCAAGTTTACCCGCTAAAATACCTATGAATTACGTGAGTCGGGTAATCACCTTATGTATTCTAGGTGAATTACATAGGAAATCCTGCCTGGGCAGTCAACTTACTGATCAGATTTGGTAGATTCCAGACAATGCAGTAGGTTGGGCGGGTAAACTTGACTCAAATGTGATTAAAATCGAGTCGTCCGGCGGGCTCTAGTAGTTCAGGTGGTTAGAGCGTTGGCTGTACTAAAGCCTTCTCCTTACTGCATGAGTTCGAATCCCACCGAGGCGCCGAGTTTTTTTCACAGTTAGGTCAATATTAATCCCATTGTCGTCATATTTCATACCCGAAACGGTGTATGCTCAGGTTTTAGAAAAATTTCCAAATTCCCGAATAATTTAAAGCTTGATCTCCCAGTGCATTAGCTTTTAACGATTTCAATCTGCAAGGTGCATGCTTTCTGCGTGGGGAAAATCATATATTTCTCGACGTCTTTAAGAAGATACCATATGGAGTTCATATAATTTCGCAAAGGATCCGGACTGTGTTGACCATTTCATGAGGGGCATTGGTAAACAGACATGGGCATGAGCGAACTTTCTGTTTTTGTCGCAGCGTTTTCGTTTGAAGGAAATGTATGTGTGCTTATGGGTTTTCTCACAATCTCGGCGCAAGCGTTGGTGCAGTTAAATATATGCATGCATACAATGAGAGAACGATCTCATGAAATGTTGACTGAAACGTTAAAATGCTTTTACGCTTAGGGAGGATTACTTAGACTGAGTTGTTATACTGATTATCTTGCGGCATAATCCTATAACATTTCGGACTTGGCAGGATGTTAGTTTTTGCATATTATGCTTTTCAATCTCCCGTAGAAGGCGTACTTGGTAAAAATGACTACTTATTAGCATGCATTTTTCACATAGATTTTCGATGGTTTTACAAATTCAAATACATCTTGAAGAAATCATAATTAAAAATAGGCTTTCTTTCAAATACTTGAGAGAAAACTATGTCATCTATATATTTTATACTTTAAGAAGAGGTAAAATTAGGTTTCAAACAAATTTTTCTTATTGCTGAATAATTTGGACCCTGATCATTCGTCGCATTAGTGCTTAATGATTTCCGTTCCACATGCGTTCCGAGTAAATAAAATCACATATTCTTCTACGTTTTCAAAAAGATACCATATAAAGTTCATAAAATTTTGCAGAGGATGCGGACTATATCGTACACTTCATGGGAAGCAGTGGTAAACGGACAGGTAGGATGCTATCTCACTGGACATTGGTGGTCTTGAAAAATCTCACAATTTGGAAATTTTTTAAAACCTAATTATATCCCTTCTTAGGGTACAAAATATGTAGATGACGTTATTTTCTATCAAGTGACTGAAGGAAAGCCTATTTTGTTTATGATTGTTATAAGAGATAATGGAATTTGCAAGACCATCAAAAACCAGTGAGAAAAATGCACGCTACTTAAGTAGTCATTTTTTATTGAGTAAGGTCTCTGCAGGAGTCTGGAAAGCAGTGTATACAAAAGTTGACATCCTGCAGAGTCCGATATCCTAATGCCAACATTTCATGAGTTACATCACTAACTATATGTACGGCTAGTGAAAACCAAATAGTCTGTCGATGCCAAAGAAGTCTTTCAGGTTGTCTACCGGGCACAAGCCAACGGGCTGAGGTAGTGGCTTGACGGCCAGCGAATCCAGCCAACGCGATTGCATCTGATGATCGAATGTCGCTTCAACCCCCTAGCGACACTCCGAAAACTCGACCTACAAACATAGCTTGACAGTTCGCCCGTCGTGCTCGACGATATCCGCCTTGTGCTCCACAACAAAGTAAAGCAGACACTGTGACTTGCGCGTGAAGTAGTTTATAGGGAGAGTAGATTTGAGCAGCATCTACCACACTCTCTCCTCCCCCGCCTGAACCCCGTGTCAAAGCATAGTTCAGAAGGTAGGAGGAGTGGTTAGCACGGCCGGACCCACACATGGACATACCACCACACCCCTGGTTCAAAATAAATACTTAATTAATACTTTTACCAACAACTCCTCAAGCGGGTTCAGAAGGACGAGAATGACTGGACAGCAATGCTTACGACTTGCATACCCAATGGGAGTGCAAGCACACCTTCCGGCAGCGTACCAGGTGTCAGAGAACTGCCGGCACACACCAGGCTTTGAGGGTCATTATTTGCTGAACCTACCTGACCCTCCATTTCCAAACCCGATGACCGCATCATACTGACTTACTTATGCGGGCGGCGTGGAAACGACGAGTGTTGACAACCCATGATACATATATAAATACCGCCAACTTCTCATTTATCCATCCTCCATGTTAATGTTTAGGTCTGGTGATGAATTACGAAAAGGTATGTTTGTGTCACAAGGTGGCAGTCGGAGAAAGAATCTGAAGTTTTCACAGAAAGTAAGTGTCGTTTATATGCGTGTGTTTGTAGAAACAAATTGCAAGTAAGCCAAACTTCAGATTACAAACGAATTAACAAGGCCTTTAATTAACGGGTACGCAGGGGGACATATTTCTCTACTGAAAGTTGTTAGCGTCCTTCCTACGAACCAAAGGTAAAAAAACGCTAGTAAACCGACCGAAATGATGAACTGTCGTCTTAGGGGTTTCCTACGATCTTAACCCTCACGGACAGCTTTGAACTGGCCTGTTATTACTCCACCGTTAATCACTTCTGAGTCTCTAATAAAATCATATTTTCAAGTTAAAGACGTGTTCAGTAATTTCAATTCCACGTATAGGCGTTTTTAGGTCTTGCTCTTATTTATGCGCCTTGGATCAGCTCGTGGGTCAAATTTATTTAACTTGTTTCCCTTAACAGGTCCACTTATTTCATCTCTGAGTGCGGGAACATTCCGTCCATCTTAAAGAAAATTGAATTTGGCGAACGAACTTTCTTTTGCAATGCTAAAAGCCTATTAATAAACACAGGGGCAAGTAAATATCCTTTGCCAGTGATTTAGAGTTCTCCTATGACTGGTTGATCGGTAATTTATACTCTGTGCATCAACTGTAGTGAGTAATGTTTTGACTGAAAAGTGATCGATTTAACTGACTATCCAGGTGTACAAATCTCGCCATCGGCGTCGAGGATAAGGGCAGCTATATAACCGAAGACGCCAATGCCACCAACGAGGTTCTGAACGTCAGGATTTAGATTTAAATATTCTGAGGTAAGGTTATGCGCAAAACAAAGACCTTGAGAGAGAAGAATGTTTAAATTGGGATTATTCTGCCCGCCGTCCTTCTGCGACTCATGTTACCTTCATTAATCCATCTCAGAGGTGGGAATTAGATTAATGTCGTTTTCGACGCAGAGGATAATTATTTCCCCCGCGTTGTTTAACTTTCTCATCCCCCAGTTGCCTCAGGTTTCAAAGCGCCTAGGACTGCTGGCCTGATTTTCCTACTTTGGAGCAGTTATTCTGCGCAAAAGTTAATTGGAGGATGAAAGATCGGCAATGAGGGCAGATAGTTGAATTTGGACGTGCAATTTTATTTCCTTTTCTAAATGATTGTTCCATGCACTTTGTCCGCTCTTTTCTTTAAATAACGAAGAGCTACTTAAACGAAAAGTAAATTTTCTTCCAAATTACAGGTCCTATCGGCATCGGCCACGAACCCTGACATAATGAAACAGTCAGTTTTTCCTATTAATAATTGATAATTCTTTTAACTGATTTGATTCGGGCTGTCATTGCCTCTTGTTATCCTTCTTTCTGTTCCGACATAATCCTTCCATCTCCCGTTCGCTGTCGGTCTACTCTTTTGCGCCTGCAATTAAGCTCATCGTCAGAGAGTCCTGACAGGAGGAATAGTCGTCAAATGGTGTTGTTGTTATTGCCTGTGGTGGTGGTGGTGGTGGTGGTGGTGGTGGTGGTGGTGGTGGTGGTGGTCTCTACTTTCGTGAATTTTATAAAACTATGTATTTACCGTCTTGTTCGTCGTCGCTGTGAGCGGTACCACGCGCAAATTGGATGTCAACCCCCTTTTTATTTCGATTAACTGTCAGTCTCGCCGCCCACTCAGACATTCCGCCTGTCAACCGCGGTAAATACGGGGCTCGGCTTCCCGCACCACAACGCAAATGACCTAAACAGCGACAGTCCAAGTATCAACTACAATTGCTTTACGGAGATCGGAACATCTCCCCGCAGTCTCATAGGGCTGTTCAAGGTCGTTGTCTGTCGCCTGGGGCCTGGTCACCTGTATGACCTTGGATGGACACCCAATAGGCGCGGCTGTAATCTACCGTTGGTTGGGATACCAACCCGCCATCAACGAAGAAAATTTCACTTGCTATTTAGGCTTCTGATCAGTGAGCTTGTATTCCCAAAGTATGACAAAATTTGAATCTTCAGACACACATTGCAGATCTCATTAAATGTTGGCCTAAATTCTTAAACGCGTTTTTAATTAGGAAGAATTTCTTAGACGGGGTTGTAATATTGATTACCATGAGGCATAATCTTATAGTAGTTCGGACTCATCAGGAGGTTGACTTTTGAATGCTCTTCTTTTTTGACTTGTAAAACTCAAACTCGGCGAAAAATGACTACTTAAGTAGCGTACGTTTTTAATACTGATTTCGATGGTCTTATAAATTCAAGCATATTTTATAGAAAACATGCACTAAAGTATTCTTTCCTCTTTCGGTAGAAAATCAAATTGCCTTTGCATCTTATGTCCGGAGAAAGTGCTTCTTGGAATTTTGGAAGGTTTGCCAATTCCCAAATAATTTTTTGCCTAATCAGTCTTTACATTAGCGTTTAGTGATTTCAGTCCTCAAGTTGCATGCTTTCCACGTAAGGAAAATCATAAATTCCTCTATGCCTTCATAAGATACCATAGAGAAATTATAAAGTTTTGCAATGCATGCGGACTATGTTGCACATTTCATGAGAAGCACTGGGAAACGGACATGTGCAACGCTGTATGTATTGACCTCGCGTGGCCTTAAAAATGGCACGCTTTAAAACTTTTTCGCAACCGAGAGAAAACCATTCTTAGGATATCAACTTTAAAGACGACGTTATTCTCCATTAAATGCAAAATAAAGCAAACCTTCTTGCCTGTTTTCCATAAAATATATTCAAATTTATAAGACCATTAAAGTCAATATGAACATGCATACTGGTTAAGTAGTAATTTTTTACCGAGTGTGAGATTTACAAGTCAAAAGTAGCATGCATTTTTTGCATTTGATTTCCCATGGTCTTGTAAATTCAAATATATGTTATAAAAAACACGAACAAAAATATGCTTTCTTTCACTCGTTTGATAGAGAATGACATCGTCTTTATATTTCATATTTGAAGAAGGAATATTAATAGGTTCTTAAAAAGTTTCTAATAATGACATTTTTAAGACCGTGCAATGTCCATTGACAAAGCATCGTACTTGTACTTTTACCATTGCTGCTCATAAAATATACAACATAGTCCACAGTCATTGCAAAATTTTATGGGCTTTATAGGGTATCTTTTTAAAGGCATAGAAGAATATGTAATTTTCTTTACGTGGAACGCATGCACTTTGAAGACTGAAATGACGAAGCGTTAATGCAACGACTGATCAGGCTCCAAATTATTCGGCAATAAGAACACATTTAAAACCTAAATATACTCCTTCTTCGAGTACAAAATATAAAGATAATGTGATTCACTATCACACGACTGAAAGAAGCACTATTTTGTTCGTAAGTTCTATAAAATATGTTTGCATTTGCAAGACTACCAAAAATCAGTCATTTTTCAACGAGTACGGTTTATACGGAAGATTGAAACGCCGTGCATTCATAAGCCAACATCCTGGCGAATCAGAAATACTAGTGGATTACGCCGCATAGTAATCAGTATTACAACCCCGCCTAAGTTATCCTTTCTAATCGAAAACGCATCTCAGAATTTCGGCCAATATTTCATGAGATCAGTCACTTACTGTATGCACACCCCACCAAATATTCCTATGTTAGTCTCGGTTTCTGGAAACATATCATTTCCCAGTATCCTAAAAAGTATTTCCGTGGCACCGCATTACATGGATTAAATTGCATTTTGCCCACAGTCATCACACGATTTGTGAAGTAAGGCCGGCAGTAGTTGGTTGTGCCGCGTCCACAAACTCCGCCCTATGCGACTTTGGAAGCGCTTTTTCAGGCAGATTGTAAGCCTCCGGAATCAGCGGATTACTTATATGGAATAAGTCGCTGCCAGACGCGTTCGCGGTTGGGCTAAGTCAAGGCCCTGCCATAATGAAAATGCCGGCGGGAGACAGGTCCTGCAGAGGGAATGCGGACATGAAAACCGAAATTGCCGTTTCTTTTTTAGTAACTCTCCTCGGCCATTTGTGCTACAGCCTCAATTTTGGATGTTCGGAGACTCGAATCCTGGGCAGCACGACTAGTAAATACCTCTTTTAACCCAAAGTTGGGCATCCAGGTCTCCCTGAACTCTATTAGTACTTTTACTGAGTTCCATGTTAAAACAAGACGCGTACATTCCATTCTGAAAGTCATCTCGCAGACCGCACCTTATCAGCGGATTAATCATGTTGATTATTATTTGCGCATTTAAGCAATTCCAGACAAAACACGTAAGTTACGACTATTGTCGGTCAGATCCCTAGTCTAGCACAAACCAAACAATAAAGCAATCCATTTGCACGGCCTCATAAGTAGGCTTGGAATCTTTCCCAATCAAGAAACAACGTACGCACCCAAAATCATAAATTGTATGTAAATTCCTGAAAAAGCGATTCACATGCACCCAGCCGAAAAGGCAATGGTCGTAGCTTAGGACTGAAAGCAAAATCATTTTTTGCAAAAGGAGGAAATTACAAAAAGGCAAAAGTCAGTCTCAAAAGAGAAAAATCAATCTGTGGCTCCACAATAATTGCTTATCTAGAAGAAAAATGAATATAAGATGCAAAAGTGTGGGAATGATATGATTAAACATTCGCAAAGAAAAAGGGTTATATGGGGCATGTCAACCATTTAACGGCCAGGGGTTCAGGACGTTTGCCAAAACTATTTGCAAAAATGCAAATGAACGGTTTTGCGTTTTTTGTCGTTGAAGACATGGCTGTCTCGAAGAAAACACTTTCGCCTGACTATCTTGCTGCGACATCTCAGAAACAGTAATTTTCATTAGATCACATCGAAAGGCTGCTGGACGACGGAGACGTCAAAATATACTAAGCTGGTACAATCATAGCATACCATATCCTCCGCATCGCAACGGACGGTCGCGATGGATGTGTTCTCAGCCATATATGAAACTCTTTCAAACAAACTCCACCTTAGGTAGTTCTTTGCTAGGGAAATCCACAGATGGATGCCCACATCCTCTATCCCACCGTAAGTTATCGTATGTTGCATTACTCAGTACCAGGCCTGTTTGTAGTACTAAATACGCTAAAATAATACTTCCTGTTAAGTCCCTTTTTAATACCTTGTCGCAGGTTACCTATTCAAACTGCCGTTTTGAAGTTTCTACGAGCGAAAGAAAATCTGAGCTGTCTTCTTTATCTAAGGTGTGCCTACGTGACTGGCATTTAGAATGCCGCAAAAAGTGTGTTCAGTTGAAATGACGTCTGAGATACTTCGAGGCAACCTACCACACACAGTATGTGTGCCAACTCGCGAAATGTTAAACGAAATTCTGAAATACGTTTTCGTTTCTAAAAGACTACTTAAGTGCCGTTGCAGCAAAATTCTATAATAATTCAGTTACCTCGGGATACCAGTTTTTGAACGAACTTCTTTCACACCGTATAAAAAAACACATTCTGTAAAAAAACGACTAATTCGGTGGCATGCATTTTCCCATTAATTTTCGATGTCCTTCAAAACTCCATTATATTCCGTTGAAAAGCGGGCATCCACGGGGTAACTAAATTTTTATGAAATTTTGCTGCAAAACGTTTAACTTCATAACGCTATCTGAGTAATCTTTTCGAAACGAAGACACGTTTCAGAATTTTCTTAGACATTTCCTGAGTTAGCACACCTGCTGTACGTTATCGTCTACTTTTTTCCAGGGTCAACAAGAACGAGACATCTTGTGTGTTTGAATGCGTTGAAATTTCTCTCCTTCTCATCCGGCGTTGCCACCCATACCATTATCCCCCATATCTTCTGTAAAGTATGGTGGAAGATGTGTGATTCGCTACA
>CACRXP010000869.1:164196-176551 GCA_902702965.1 Spirometra erinaceieuropaei | reverse complement strand
ACGTGCCCGTTGATAGGGTTGGTGTCAGACACCCAGGTCTCCAACAGTTCTCGCCCTGTCTTATAAGTGGCTCGCGCTACCATCCGCGTGCTCGCGAAGTTTAATTCGTGGCCTTCCCCCAGGGTGTGAGTGGCGACCTGCGACAATGGGCCGCCTCTGCTCCATTATTCGTGAGCTAAGTCGTCGTCCGGTCTGTTCTGTGCAAGTGGCGAGGGCAGCCCCGACATGGGATGTGATAAACGACACCCGATCGTTCTTCCAGGTCTAGTCGGTCCCTCACCCGGATGGTTTTGTTGCGCATGGTCGCCGTCGGACGGCTCTCCAGCTATACGTTCCATTACCTCGGACAAGATATTTTGGAGGATGCAAGAGTGTTGGTGGCTCTCCACCTTTTGTTCTCCGTGGGTTTGTGCGGGAGCAGCGTCTTACGAAGCTATCAGAGTTGTTAGGCGAGGAGACAACATTCGTTATGGCACCTTGGAGGCCTACACCGGCGCTGAACTTTCAGCTAACTAGTCATTTAAAAAGTTACTCGTCTCGCAGTGTGGACTGCGGTCAATGTTTCTTGATCCTTTGCTACCAGCCGTACTGGTGTTATCTGAGTGTAAATTACAGAATATGAAGTGACGTTCTGGCTCATAGATTCACTTTAAGACAAAAGTGGACGATGACGGAAATTAAAGCCATTTGACTGTTCTTAATGAATTAGATTTCAACTATTGCATTTTAGATCGCTTTTGCTTTCATGCAACGGATAAATCACAGATACACAGCCCGTCGAGATAAAAGCGGAAGATTCGGTCGTTCCCTCCACATCCTCAAAAACGATTGTGATTGTGTTTCTTCCTGCAGTCGAAATAGCCCACCTATTTTTGATATTAGAGCGATTTTCTTTATATTTACAGACCTCAAAGCTCCGTCCTACTATTATAAAGACATAACAGGGTGGCCATGTATGAACTGAGATAAGGCTAAAACTGCTGATCTTCTGTCCGTTTAGTTTCATGTTTGCGTACGAGGGATAACTAGGCCCTTCGAAAATATTCTGCAACACGTTTCAGAGTTAGCCATGCCACTTGGTGGAGGCCGCTCCGTAGTAAGTCAATGAATAGTCGCTAAGGGCAGGAAAATACCAGAACGTTCAAACACAGAATCCAGTTTAGGCGTTAATATCATGTTCTAGGGCATGAAATCACAGAGGTTTGTAAATCCAATTTCTCAAAATCGAAAAAGCATCTAATTTTTCAAACACAGTCTTTTTTGTTTGCACCCCGCTCCATCTGATTTACGTGGGGAAAAAAGTCTATTTTCAATTGCACCAAGTTCCATTTGGCAAAACTCTCGAGTTAAGATTGCTCTTTTCTCATAGGAAACCACGCACAGATGAGCAACCTTAGTCTAGGATACCTGTTAGCATTGAAAATCGCCGGAACACCAGGTAACGCAGATTCCCGCTCAAAATTTGTAAACACTTTGAACGACAAAGTTGTTTATAAACATATTTTGCATGCAAAAAGGGCATTCTCCAGAACTGGCAAGCTGAATAACTAAAATGCGCGACATTTTGGATGCTTAAAATGGATCGTTCGAACCCTCGTCATCATGTTTTATGACTTAGGCTGCATGCTGTACCGGCTATTTACGCAGAAAACATACCAACAGACGTGGGTCCCACAAACCGGCAAAATACGAAGTTTTGGGTGCAGAGGTTGGGTGTTGCAACACCCAAAAATTATATGGAAGTCGAATCAAAATTACGTCTACATGCGTGTCAACGTCCGCTCAACAATATGAAAGTGTCTTTCATTTATATTTTGGCAGATCTTGAATAATTCATATTGACTCAACTGCGAAAAACTCGGCGTCTCGGTGGGATTCGAACCCACGCAGTAAGGGGGAAGGCTTTGGCACAGCCAACCCTCTAACCACCTGAGCCATGAGGCCCCGCCGGACGACGCGAGTTTTATCACACATGGGTCAAGTTACCCGCCCACTGCAACTTCTGGAATCCATCAAATCTGATACAGTAAGTTGACTGCCCAAGCAGGATTTCCTAAGTAATTCACCTAGAATCCACCAGATGACTACTAGGCTCACGAAATTCATTGATATTTCGGCAGATTTGGAATAATTCATATTGACCAAAGTGTGATAAAACTCGCGTCGTCCTGTGGGGCCTCGTAGTTCAGGTGGTTAGAGGGTTGGCTGTACCAAAGCCTTTCCTCTTACTGCGTAGGTTCGAATCCCACCGAGACGCCGAGTTTTTCACAGTTGGGTCAATATGAATGAAAGTGTCTTAACAACCTAAGCGGGTATACGACTAGCTCGCAGTTATGCATTCAAATGGATGGAAGCGAATATGCGAATCCCTGGTTCTTGTTGCAAATAAGATGAATGAACGGTCTCTGGAATAGTAGGTGTATTAGTCTGAGCTTTCGGTCTCGTACCGTAGGCCACCGTCAGAGACTGTGAACATGTGGCATCAAATGAGCAGTTTTTGTAGACAAGCCATGAAGGGGGGGCGGAGAGATATGAGTGCAGAGGGTGGTATTCGCGATAAGCTGGTGCCAGACACCCAGACCTCCAGCAGTTCTCGCCTTGTCTTATTGCTGATCCGCGCCACTATCCGCGTGCTCGTTAAGTCGATCTGGAGGCCTTCCTCCAGGGTGTGGGTAGCGACCTGAGGCAATTAGTCGCCTTTCCGGACTGCCCATTTATACTCCGCTATCCGCAAGCTAAGCCGTCGTCCGGTCTGTCCTGTGTAATGTCGATGGCAGTCCCGACATGGGATCTGATAGACGACACCCGATTGTTCTCCCACGTCTAGTCGGTCCCTCACTCGCATGGTTTTATTGCACATGGTCGCTGTCGGACGGTGAACGATAGCCACGCCGAGCTCTCCAGCGATAAGTTCCATCGCTTCGAACACGTTCCTTATATATGGGCGAGGATGCCAGAGTGTTGGCGGCTCTCCACCTTTTGTTCTCCGTGGGTTTGTGCGGGAGCAGCGTCTGACGAAGCTATCAGAGTTGTTAGGCGAGGAGACAACATTCGTTATGGCACCTTGGAGGCCTACACCGGCGCTGAACTTTCAGCTAACTAGTCATTTAAAAAGTTACTCATCTCGCAGTGTGGACTGCGGTCAATGTTTCTTGATCCTTTGCTACCAGCCGTACTGGTGTTATCTGAGTGTAAATTACAGAATATGAAGTGACGTTCTGGCTCATAGATTCACTTTAAGACAAAAGTGGACGATGACGGAAATTAAAGCCATTTGACTGTTCTTAATGAATTAGATTTCAACTATTGCATTTTAGATCGCTTTTGCTTTCATGCAGCGGATAAACCACAGATACACAGCCCGCATTCATGCCTTGCATGTTGTCCTCACCATCAGGCCTTCAAAGTGGTCACAATTCATTGTTTATTTACTCTTTGGACGCGAAATAACTGGCACGGGACGGAGAACCTGCCGCACTAGTAGTGGCTAGCCATCACTATCCTGACCACATTTATCCTAAACCTAATCCTGGCCCTCCTTAAACTAGGCCAAACCCTAGCACTAACCCTAACCCTCCTCGAAGTTGACTTGAGGCCACCCGTTGTAATTCAGGGGGTCAATATTTCCGAGCCCTACTCGCGAACTATTCCCTGTTGGATATAACCGAACGTTCGGACCGCAGCAGTCTAAATGAAGGGAGGCAAATCGTTTGTTTAGAGTCAGACTGATGGGAATTGTTTTTGGCGAATAACGGAAGTCTAGAGACGAGTCCCAGGAAGCAGTCTTGAAGAAGAAGAAGAAGAAGAAGAAGAAGAAGAAGAAGAAGAAGAAGAAGAGGATGATGATGAAGAAGAAGAAGAAGAAGAAGACACGATCGCCGGTATCAGAGCTTTATTAGCCTGACGTTTTGGATTCTGGAGCAGGAATCCGAAACGTCAGGCTAATAAAGCTCTTGTCCCGGCGATCGTGTCTTCTTCTTCAATGGAAGTCTGCATTTTATAGTCCGCACGCCCCTGCGCTGTGTACGACTTGATTGTCCTTGTGGCAGCTCCTCCGGTCACTCCTTTTCTCCGGCTCTGTTCTGCCGATCGATGACCGCGACAACAGTTGAAACACGGCCACCCCCGTCGGCTAGAACTGGGACACCTCCGGTCCAACTGCAGTGACTCTTGGCTGCCCTTACAAACTTTCATCACCTCACCCGGGCCGAACGCACTGGCTTGATACTTGTGAGTCCCTGTGAGTAGGCGTCCCCTATTCCTCGACCAACACTCAGCCAGTCACCCCCTCCTGCTGACACAGACATGCACTCCCACGTAAACAAGACACCGCGACTGACGCACTCCTTGAACTGACGCTTATCTCTGTCACAAGCAAACAGCCAAGTCACGGTAACCTGCCCTGCGTACAGAATAAACCTGATCTGACATAAGACGGAACGAAGTTATTGTGTTTGGTTTAAGTTGGTCTCACATCCTTGACCGCCACACTCTCAGCCAATGCCTGCTCAATCTCATCTCTTACATTAATGTTCAGTTTCAATTAGGCGATATATTTACTTAAATGTGCTAATAGACATATATGTCGCAGATTTAATGTTGTCTCTTTGCCAAACCTTGCCGGCTGGGGTATTGGGACCGCAGTGAGCTACTCAGACAGTTTTGTGCCTGCGGTGATTTTTACAGTCTACCAGCAGCTACCCAGTAAGCGGTATACAGCGAGTCACCGCATGAGTTCGCCTGAAGTCTGGATCTATTTTCGTCACAAAACCCCAGGCTTCTGCATACGTCCACGTCAGCCCACACGCTAAGGCACCGATATCTAATGGTAGGGGACGATCACTGATCGTTCTTACGGAACTCACTCATTCCGTTGTGCCTTACAGGCTCTCTCTCTCGAGCCCAACCAGCAGCCGCGCAGTGGGGAATTTTAGTCTGCAAGGAACAGGTAATGAATGAGAGACACGTACATCCACTTGTTTCCTATCATCTCACTCTACTTTTGCCTACCTTGCGATTCAGCCTTGTTTTTTGGCGTTTCACGACTGTTACAAACCGCCAGGTTAGGCAATGCCCATCGACCGCAGGCAACAATTCATCGCCGTTTGATGCAACCGAAAGACATACTGCCACACACTGAAACGTCAGCAATTGTCTATCAAATACGTTGTAACAATGTAGACTGCAACTACGTTGAGGGAACCGGGCGGAAAATGCCGACCCGCCTACCTGAGCACAAACTGGCAACTGGGAGACTAGACACAAACTCACAGCTTGTGACTCGTATCAGAGATATTCGCCACAGTTTTGACTTTCAAGGAACAACTGTCTTAGATCGGGGCACCTCATAGACAGAACGTCTCACATTGCAGGCTTGACACTCAGATAACAAATTCATCAACAGGCATCTAGACTTTCCTACGGCCTATAAAGTCCTACGTCACTATGCACGCCATGACCCTGACACGCCATGACACGAAGTTCAAGAATACTGAGCAAGCACGGCCCGTCAACTAATGCACCTAAAAAGGGGGGCATAAGCGCAATCGACCCCAATTGGGGTGACGACATACAGCACCGGAGGCCATCAACATTCACACACGACGCTCAGAGGGCCAAAGCGGCAAAAGAAGAAAAAATTAATCCGCCCAAGGTCAACTAGTTCGACCATTTATTGAAAATTCTGGTCGATTTTTGCACCAAACGGTCTGGTGATGGAGAGCCGGCCAAGCTCTCCGAAACGTCAGCAATACCACTCCCTTGATCCAGTGAGCACTTCATTTTTCTCAGACTAGCCTCTTCCGTCTGAAGTCCCATTAATGCAAATATATGAACTCTTTGCGTTTCCTTTGGTAGCGGAGAGCACGCTTGTCATCACGCTGTCTCACACACAACCCTATCGTCTTACCCCCAAAGAACGCAAGTTCACCGACAATATATATCCTTTCATCAAATTTGGATCCCATGTTTCGCCTTGGTCAGAGCATATGTCCTTGTCCTATTAACGTTCCTGTGCTGCACTTGTGGCAGTGTATTCTGCGTGTCGACAACGATCGGTTCCCCCACTTTTTAGCTGATTCCTTTTGATGCGTATGACTTGTAGCGGCTAAGCGGTGGTGGTGTACGCTCAGTACGCCACAACTTCAGGCCATATCCCAAGTTGTTAGAGGCAGGACGCCATTTGGTTAGGACACCTTATTCTGTACAGAATAGTGAAGGGGAAAGTTGGCAACCGGACGAGGATGAGTCCCGTGCCGCGGAGGCGGCGTCCGCGAGAGCGACGAGCCCTGTGTCGCCGAAGGTCGCCGCTGCAAAAGTGTCGTTGCAGATGGTTTACGTTAGTGGTCTGGCTGTGCCCGCCAATGTACCAATCAGCGAGACGAGGTGCGTTTATTGGCTCCGAGCCCACGCGAGGGTGGTGGCAAGCTTCGCATGGTGCAGGCAGAGAATCGACCAGGTGCGTGGCGCCGACGGTGAATTGCAACGAAACAAATCGAAGCCGGGCAGACGTGCGTGCCATAGCAGGCTCTCGCTAGGTGTAGGTGCAGGTGCTAGCGAGAGGCGCGACGTAGCCATTATGGCTGTCCACTACAGACTCACCCCCTCGGCTAGGCGGTACGGTGATACCGATCGGTCATATGGTCGTCACCGATTGGTTGCAGATGGGCATAGCTCAAGGGCACGCTCACACGTCGCCCTGGCCAATCCAACATCAGCAGCTGGCCCTCGATGCGGTGGACCTTTTGTGGTCGCCGACTTCTGAGTCTCTTGCACCTCCCCCCTGCTGTAGTAAAGACTGTCCACTTAATGCTGTCTCGCTGGTTTTTTAACCAGGAAACCTTTCATTGTCAAGCTTTCGCCATAAAACACATTCCGCAGCCTAAGGGCAAGCGACCTGATGTTAGTTAGGGTGATATTTGCTAACTGAAAGAAAGCTCCAGTTCTTTTCCTGGCTTTCCAAGCTGCTGACGCGCAAAATTCCGGTTTCCCGCTAAGGTACGGCGTCCTTGTCATCAGCCGTGTGCCGGCCGCTGTAGATTGCTAGTCTCGCCTCAAGGTGTGCGTGTGTGTCTGCGTCCGAGCCATGTGCAGCTGTGATCAGTCGATAAAGATCGATCGGCGTATCGATCGACGTCATGGCGTCGGTGGGGCGGACGGTTGAGTCCCAGGCGCGCAGACGTGTTAGGCAGTCCGAAGGCGTAAGGGATACGCAACGCGCTGACGACAGCGAGAACGAACAGTCACGTCTCCATCCTAATCTCACAAACTGTTGCAGCGATTGACATAATGACGGGATTGTGACGGTTTTCCTGAAGCATTGATCGTCTATGCCTACTCTCGCCCGCGTGCTAAATTTCAGGACCGTCGGTGTTGATGTAACCGAAGAGTAATTTCTAATATTACACTTCTAGCCCTAGTTACCAAACGGTTCCTGAAGTTGTGCAGTGATGCTCAAAAATCAATCCTCTGAAAAACGCTTTTAACTGAATGGACCTACGTCAACCGTCAAATCGATGTCGGCACGCACGCGACCACCCGCAAGTTGCCATTTTTACGGAGAAATGAACTGTGTGAGGGTAGAATTGTCAAGGATCCCCGACAAACGGTATACCTAACACACTCCGAACACCGGCGGCAGCGGAGATTGCCTGATCAGTAAAAAATACAAAAATCAGCAAATTCCTTTCTTATCCCCCCCCTCCAATGTCTCAATCTTCCAGACTTCGAACACCTTTCGGTACTTGATATCTCATCTCGTGTATCTGGACAACAAAAGTTCTGGCCTCAAAAAGTGGACGCATGAGGGTCGAACACGGGCATATGGAACGCTCCTGCACTACAGATGGCTTTGCGCCCTTCCCACGACCTAACTTTAACCCTCACACTACTCCTTATCCTCCTGAGCAGTTCACATTTTCATGCATTACTCTCAGGACTTCAGAGGCATAAATTTCCTCGAGTTAATGAATACCTATGTGTATTTTCTGCGAATGCCTGCAGTAGCATGAACTCGAACGGTGGGAACCGCAAAGCTGTCTGCGAGACGCAACAATTTCCTGTCCATGGCTTCAAACAGGGGTTTTACGTTCAGAAATTTTTCTTTAAGTGGTACGGTTCGTGATTTGTCTAGAACGGCGCTCCGAAATGTCTTCCATCGATATCCCTCTTGTCCAGCGCATTGCTGTGTATTGTTTGCACGGTTGTCCATATAACCCTGGTCTTCGCTATGCATCGTCGTTCCATGTGCTAGGCTACAACCACGACAAAGGCAGTCAAACTCCCTACCTCGCACGCTTGCGAAAGCAAGTCCTTCATGCCTTTTCATTTGGATGACATTATGCCGGTTTGCTCTGTCAGACCAACAGTTATCACGCATCGCAAGTTTGGCGACCAATCTCCAAACCCACCGTTTCGTCCAATCTAGACGGCCTTTGTCCTTACGACTTCGCCTTATGTTCTTTTCAGTACTGAGTTCCTCGCTGTACTTGAATTATTGGTTAATTACCAGTCATCCCATCTACCCGACAGGCTGCGAACGACTTAATGAGTCCGTCTCTTTGTGGACTCATTCACTACGAGATTCTACTAAATGTGTTCTCTGAGTTCAACGAAGCAGCCATCCCCCTCTATGTGCATGGACCACACACATCTCAGGCTTACTCGATAGGATCTTAAGAAAACGGGTTTACCGAACCTCTGTACGGGCCTTCCCGTTCTTCTCTTCACCCCAAGCAGGACCTTCCACACGACTGCAACTTTCGAGGTGGAAATGTTTGGATCTTAAGCCTCTTAAGACCTTTTTGTGCTTCACAGTTAGCTGCGTTCCGGAGATATTCACTTTCGAAACAAGTGCTACTTGTATCACATCAGTAGGGCTGTTATACTAATTTTTAACCATTCGCCTCACTGATCCGCAAAAGTCCAAAACTATCCTGATGTGCGCGTTCCCCTCTACGGATGAAAGAAACCAGTTACAACAACCTACAAGCAAACTGCCGCTTAAACGGTAGACTATAAGAAGATGGAACTGACGTTCCAGCACGTCAGACGTTCAATAAGTTAAAGCTAAGCTAAGCGGTTACTGAAACAAAGGTCCCATTCATTCACGCCATCCACCGGTGTGAACTAAGCTAAAATATGACATCTGCCCTAAGTGTTACAGGAGTCGGATTTTTTACGGTTTCTTGGTTGTGACACTGAAGTTCAAAATGTCAATGTAAGCGCGAATTGCACAGTTGGTCAGGGCGTATGAGCTTATCCGCTTGAAGAGCAATGTACATCAACATGTCCTGAGGCGAAGTGGGGACCGCACAAGAGCACGCACTTTTAGGCCCGTAAATAGTATTACTGGCCTGCTCATCTGTCATAGTAACATAGGCCCCTGGCTAAATCCCATTTTATCTACTACTTTTCGATTTCTCGTTTTAATACTAGTACGTCAATTGTAAGATGGATAAAGCCCTATTATAGGGTATTCTCGTTCTGACTCTTGCATCCGTATTTGTTCGTCCTCTCCATCTCGTGTGCTTGCCACGGTCCTAGCTACAATAGTTTATTTATCTTACAATTCCAGAATGGATCGATTTCTTAGATCAGAACGATTCGATGCTAATCCAAATGCTGGAGACGCTTTTAATTGGTGGAATCATTGCTTGCGCACTTTTGGAACTTTCTTGTCCACGATCGATAACCCGAAACCCGATAAATTAAGCCTTCTGACTAACTACGTTTCGCCGACAATCTGGGAAGGCATTTGTGAATGCTTCAGTCACAAAGAAGCTGTTAAATTGCTGCGAGATCTCTATCTAGGATCTAAAAACGAAATTTTCGCCCGCTTTCTACTGGCACCAACAGACAGGAAGGCGGACAAACCTTCGACCAGTTTGCTCAAAAGCTAAAGTCCTTAGCTAAGGACTGGGATTTTAAAGCCCTTACAGCAGAACAAAATCGCGACGATGCCATTAGAGATGCGTTCATCAGCAGCCTTTCATCAAATCAGATTCGGCAGAGGTAACTGAAGCAGAAGAACTTGAACATTCAAACTGCCTTTGATCAGGAAAGGTCACTGGAATTGGCAGAAGGACAGTCTCAATCGCATCAGAACCCTCTGACAACCTCGTTCTCTGCCGCTACTGAGCCATGTGAAACTTCGTCGAGTCCCGTTAAGGAGCCTGACCTAGTGGCTTCTACTTCATTCCATAGCAAATGCTTCTTTTGTGGATATGACAAGCACCATCGTTCGATGTGCCCCGAATGCGATGCGTTATGCAAAGGGTGCAGTAAAACAGGGCCTTTTCTAAAGGTGTGCCTAGCATCACGAAAGTGAAAGGCCTTTTCTTCCGCTATGTATCCTACCATTTCCATCGTGGCATCAGCTGCTGTTCCTGACTGTCTTTCCAGTACAATGGTTGAATTACAAATAAATGGGACTACTTTTCAGGCCCTAATTGACACAGGCAGTTCTGAAAGTTACATTTCTTCTTCTTCTTCTTCTTCTTCTTCTTCTTCAGTGGTGCCCCGAAATAAGTGGAAGTTTCATAACTCTTGCACTAAGATATCCATGGCTATCACACCTTTAGCCAGCGCCACGCAAGGACATGTTGTTGCCATTATTAAATATCAAGGTACAATATGCGAGATGGTCAAGCTATTGGTCTTGCTGAATTTGTGCGCCGATGTTCTACTTGGAAATGACTTTCTCCGACTCCTTAAGTGTTTAAATCCCTTTTGTTGAACCTACATCTACGTTCTCGTCTCCTTCTGTGGCTGCCGCTTGCATAGAGTCTCCCCTTTTTTTCATAATCTGACACCGGACTGCAAACCCATCGCTACTAATTCTCGTATACCCATCAATGTGGATGAGGGGTTTATAGGACGAGAAATTCGTCGCCTTCATTGTGAGGGCTTGATTGAGCATTCATTATCCCCCTGGCGAACCCAAGTTTTGGTAGCAGCCAATGGAGACCACAAAAAGCGGATGGTTGTTGATTAGAGCTAAGAGATCAACAGATACACACTTCTAGATGCCTACCCCTCCCCCGGAATAGACGAAATGATCGAACGTACTGCAAACTACGACATGTATAGCACTCTTGATCTCAAGAGCGCCTATCACCAGATACCCATCTGGGAAGAGGAAAGACCGCACACTGTCTTTGAGGCTTGTGAACGTTTATATCAATATTTTTGTGCCCCGTTTGGTGTGACCAACGGGGTTGCGTGCTTCCAGCGGACCATCGACGACAAAATTGCACGCGAACGCCTAAAGAATATTTTCGTCTACGTTGGCAATATCACTATTTGTGGGGACGGCCTCGCGGGGCATGATTCAACCCTTCAAAAATTCCTTAGCGTGGCCGAAAAATACGAACTAACATTCAACGAAACCGAAACTGTTACAGCTTCTAAAAAAGTCAAACTTCTTGATTATGAGGCATCCAAGGGCAACATTAGGCCGGATCCGGATCATCTAAGGCCTCTGAGTGAAATGACTCCTCCACATGATCTTGAACGAGCTGTGGGACTCTCTGCATACTACTCACAATGGATATCTCACTTTTCGGATAAAATTCATCTGCTCATACATAACAAAACTTTCCCTCCTCCGTTGAAGGTAATGGAGGCATTTGGTGCCCTCAAGGAGGAACTTGCGAAAGCCACAGTGGTCACTGCCAAGTACGATACCCCATTAGTTGTCCAGACCGACGCTTCAGGCGTCGCATACCAACGTGAAGCTGCCCCACAAGATGAATTATCTAAACTCGAAGTAATCGACAATAGTCAGATCGTTCGATCAGATCTTTAACCGCTTCAATGGCATCAGAATTGGGCCATGCGAGATGCCAGCGGCCTACGACGTAGCCCCTCTTCGAGATGGTACGTCAACTGAATGACCTATATGACGACGCATGTGACGAGCACACACCCAGGGATTCTGTGGAAGCCTTGCATTGCTGCTCTAAGAGCCCACTCGCCTGCATGCAGGTTGCCCGATTCCAGGGCTGATTGCTGGAGCTGCACCCACAAGACGCCAGTATTCCCGAGTTGTTAGCGAACTATGACGACAACCACGTCGGTACTGGATGACGAATACAGTATTTCAAGGCTCAACTCATGTAGGTCGTGCCCAACACACGCTCCACCATGGAAAATGAGGTGGATGAACGGATCAGTATAAATCTCCGCGTCGGTGGCCAAGCAGCAATCCACGGGAGGCTAGCGAGCACTACACAGATCCCACGCCTTGACACCGACTTTTGGCTCTAACACAAAGCGGGTTGTGTACGCACACCTTACCACGCAGTGGACATCCCAACTCAATACGCCGAGCGGCATGACGACCGAAGTAGCCATC